>CM075975.1:8395589-8453374 GCA_038048745.1 Coluber constrictor foxii
CATTCGGTGGCTTCGGCAATGCAATAAATTGGCTCTGTTCCTCCCCTCATTCGTGACAGGAAGCTAAGATTTCCCACCCCACCCTGAGCCTTAATAGAATCTTGATACCGCGTTTCCCCGAAAATAAGACCCTGTCTTATTTTTTATTTTATTTTATTATTTTTTTGAACCCTGAAGCCACGCGCTCAAAAGCCCATTTGGGCTTATTATCAGGGGAATGTCTTATTTTGGGGGGAAACAGGGTACCTTCTCTTGCTCTAGTTCCCATCGTCCCCAGCCACGGGATGGGTTTGGGTGATAGGGATGTAAGCTTTCGGAAGCTTGAGATAAACCAGTTATCCTGGCCCTTGGAATGCTTCTGATATAATAGCAATAGCACTTAGACTTATATACAGCTTCACAGCCCTCTCTAAGCGGTTTACAGAGTCGGCCTCTTACCTCCCTCAACAATCTGGGTCCTCATTTTAACCGACCTCGGAAGGACGGAAGGCTGAGTCAACCTTGAGCCGGTCAAGATCAAACTCCTGGCTGTGAGCAAGCCTACAATACTAGCTAGCTAACTAGGAAGGAAGGGAGGATTTATATACCGCTTCACAGCCTCTCTAAGCAGTTTACAGAGTCAAGCCTATTGCCCCGAACGATCTGGGTCCTCATTTTACCGACCTCGGAAGGACGGAAGGCTGAGTCAACCTTGAGCCGGTCACGATCAAACTCCTGGCTGTGAGCAAGCCTGCAATACTGGGAGGAGGGAAGGGAAGGGAAGGGAAGGGAAGGGAAGGGAAGGGAAGGGAAGGGAAGGGAAGGAAAGGAAGGAAGGAAGGAAGGAAGGAAGGAAGGAAGGAAGGAAGGAAGGAAGGAAGGAAATGAGAAGGGAGTGAGAAAGGAAAATGGATGGGGAGTGAGAAGGAAAGAAAAAGAAAGGAAGAAAGAAAGAGAGGCAATAGAAGTGGCACTGAGACTTATATACCGCTTCACAGTGCTTTCCAGCCCTCTCTAAGCAGTTTACAGAGTCAGCCTATTGCCCCGAACGATCTGGGTCCTCATTTTACTGACTTCGGAAGGACGGAAGGCTGAGTCAACCTTGAGCCCGGTGAGATTTGAACGGCCAAATTGCAGGCAGGCAGCAGAAGTAGTCTGCACACTCTAAGCACTTTAAAACATAGCATTTAATTGTATCCCCCTTGTAGCAAATGCAGGCAGCACCTGTCCCCTCCAAATAGAATCGAAGCGGGCCACTGAAAACCCCCTCCACCTCCCACCCACCCCAAAATAAATCCAACGGTCCATTTTATTCTCCTTTCCAGGTGGTTTTTAAAGCCAAAGCGAAATATCGTCCCGAGCTGATCAAAGGCCTGTGAGTATCCTTTATTTCTCCAGCGTCTTCATGGGGTTTTATTGTGCAAAAATACAGGTTGTCCTTGACTTAAAGACGATTCGTTTAGTGACCATTCGGTCACAACGGCGCTGAAAAAAAAGCGGCTTATGAAAAAAACCGTTTTTCACACTTAACGCCCATTCAAGCATTCTCCTCACCCTCCAGCCGGCAGGGACTCACTTCACCAATGTGAAGACCGCAAGAACGGTCGTAAATCGGAGCCAAAGCTCATTTGACAGCGGTCTCGTTTAGTGGCATAAAATTGGAGCCTCGCTTGTGGTCGCAAGTGGAGGGCTCCCTGTATCGTAAATGTTGTAGCCTCTCTCTTCAACACGAGAGGGTTTGCTGGCGGGCACAGCAGCCCCAGATTAGGGGGGGCTTTCGTTGGTCCAGAAGAAATATGTTTCGGGGGGGGGTCTTGGGTTTTTTCCTCCAGGTTGCTGGTGCGAGGGGCGTGCTTCGGGGCCAGCGTCCTCTTCCTGGCGGTGAACGTGGCGTGCGCCGTGCTGGTGCGGGCACGCCAGGCTGAGCCCTGGGCGGTGGTTCTCGCTCGAGTCCTCATCAGCGATTCGCTGTTCGTGCTGGGAGCCGTCTCGCTCGCCCTCTGCCTCTTCCTCGTGGCCCGCGGCTCTCCCTCGACACGCATCTACCTGGAAGCCAAGGTGTGCTCTCTGGTTTCTGCCCTGTTGCAGAATAGTCTGTTATTCCATTCCGATTCATTCCATTTTGTTCTTCTTTCCAAAATTCCTTTCCTATTCTATTCCTATTCTTCTATTCTGAATCCTATTCTACTCTACTCTATTCTCTATTCTATTTTCTATTCTCTTTCTATTCTATTCCTGTTCCTGTTCCTATTCCTATTCTGAATCCTATTCTATTCTATTCTATTCTATTCTATTCTATTCTATTCTATTCTATTCTATTCTATTCTATTCTATTCTATTCTATTATTCTATTCTATTCTATTCTATTCTATTCTATTCTATTCTATTCTATTCTATTCTATTCTATTCTATTTTCAATTCTCTTTCTATTCTTCTATTCCTATTCTGAATCCTATTCTATCTACTCTATTCTCTATTCTATTTTCTATTCTATTCTATTCCTGTTCCTATTCCTATTCTGAATCCTATTTTACTCTGCTCTATTCTCTATTCTATTTTCAATTCTCTTTCTATTCTTCTATTCCTATTCTGAATCCTTTTCTATCTACTCTATTCTCTATTCTATTTTCTATTCTATTCTATTCTATTCTATTCCTGTTCCTATTCCTATTCTGAATCCTATTTTACTCTGCTCTATTCTATTTTCAATTCTCTTTCTATTCTTCTATTCTATTCCTATTCCTATTCTGAATCCTATTCTACTCTACTCTACTCTATATTCTATTTTCTATTCTCTTTCTATTCTATTCCTGTTCCTATTCCTATTCTGAATCTTATTCTACTCTACTCTGCTCTATTCTCTATTCTGTTTTCAATTCTCTTTCTATTCTTCTATTCTATTCCTATTCCTATTCTGAATCCTATTCTATCTACTCTATTCTATATTCTATTTTCTATTCTATTCCTGTTCCTATTCCTATTCCTATTCTGAATCCTATTCTACTCTACACTACTTTATATTCTATTTTCTATTCTCTTTCTATTCTATTCCTATTCCTATTCCTATTCCTATTCCTATTCCTATTCCTATTCTGAATCCTATTCTATCTACTCTATTCTCTATTCTATTTTCTATTCTCATTCTATTCTATTCCTGTTCCTATTCCTATTCTGAATCTTATTCTACTCTACTCTGCTCTATTCTCTATTCTGTTTTCAATTCTCTTTCTATTCTTCTATTCTATTCCTATTCCTATTCTGAATCCTATTCTATCTACTCTATTCTATATTCTATTTTCTATTCTATTCCTGTTCCTATTCCTATTCCTATTCTGAATCCTATTCTACTCTACACTACTTTATATTCTATTTTCTATTCTCTTTCTATTCTATTCCTATTCCTATTCCTATTCCTATTCCTATTCCTATTCCTATTCCTACTGTGTTTCCCCAAAAATAAAACCGGGTCTTATATTAATTTTTGTTCCAAAAGACACATTAGGTTTTTTACTTTCATTTTCATGTACAGTATATATATATATATTACCCTGTTTCCCTGAAAACAAGAAAATAAATCCTAGCATGATTTTTTTAGGATGCTCATAATATAAGCCCTATGCCCCCAAATAAGCCCCAGTTAAGATTGTCAGCCAGATGGATGCATTTAATATTGTATTCCCCCTCCCCCCCCAAAATAAGATGTAACCAGAAAATAAGACCTAATGCATCTTTTGGAGCAAAAATTAATATAAGACTTGGCCTTATTTTTGGGGAAACACGGTATATATTTTAAGTTTGCGTATTTTATGTGTTTCCAGCTTTTAAAATTATTCCCCCCTTTCCATTTCACCCTTCCGGTGCTGCTTGGAGACCGTAACAAAAATGTATTACGATGCTCCCAACCAGGCCTCGTGTTTCAATCAGCAAACCCGTCTGCAGACTAATCGCCCTCTCTCCAAAACAGGGCACCACACTGTGCCAGACGGCGGCCATGGGGGGCACCATCGTCCTGCTCTACGCCAGCCGCGCTTGCTACAATCTGGCTGCCTTGGCCCTCTCGTCCCGCACCCGGCTCGACTCCTTCGATTACGACTGGTACAATGTCTCCGACCAGGTGAGTCCTCGGGGGGGGGGGGGGGAGGACTGCAGAGCAGTTGGGGGAGTTAATCTCCAAAGTCTTGGACTACAGTTCCTATCCTCCCCTCCCCTGAGCAGCATGGGGCAGTTTCCCCCAAGATCCAAAAAGAGGAATACTCAAAAACCCAAGTTCATACTGTCCAACTCTGGTAGAGCTGGATGGCACACTTTGTAGCCATTTATATGCTGTCCTTGAATTGTGACCATTAAGGAGCTTGCCCATCATGGTCCTAAATTGGAACCGACCTGATTTTATGATATTGTTGTGGTCTGCCAGCAGAGCTGGCAGCATATTTGGACAGATTCGGACAGTGAGGAGGTTGGGGAGGAACGTGGGCTAGTCCTGGAGTCTGGGGAAGGCTCGGACAAGGGCTCTGCGTCGGAGGCAGAGAGAGGGCCAGGGCCATCTGGGAGTTATGTGCTGCCTCCAGAGCCTCCAGAATCTGACATCAGCAATGCAGAAGAACAGGAGGAGCCTGTTCCCAGTGCGCGCATGCGCAGGGCTGCCAAGAGGCAAGAACAGTTAAGACAAAAGGGGCGACTCAGGAGTAAGGCTTGGAGATGATTGGCCCCTCCTATAAGACATAAGAGAGGAGCAAATGGACGTGAGCCTTTGCAGGAAGCAACTTTGTTCATTCTGGTCAGCTCAAACTCTGAGAAGCTCCGTTTGATTCTGTGCTCCGTTTAATCCTGCAAAACTAATTGGCAATTAGGTCTCAAGGGAGATAAAGGTGGGTGCTTATCAGCATTACCTTGAAAGACTGACATCTGTCGGACTCTTCACAGAATGTTTGTGAATTCCTACGGGCTGTGCTTTCTCAGGGAGCCTAAGTCAGAATAGGTATTTCGATTGCGGGACGCTGCCAACAGATGTAACTCTGCCCCAGAGTAACCCCCAGGGAAGTCCGTCGTAACTTTGAATATTTGCTAAGTGACCAGTCATAAGCGGAGGACATTCTGTAAAGATTTGGGAGTAAAGGGATGTGTTTTACTACCTGGTCTCTTCCCCACCCTCCCCTTCCAGGCCGACCTAATAACCGATCTCGGGGATCAAGGTTATATCGTCTTTGGACTCATCCTTTTTGTTTGGGAGTTACTGCCCACCACACTGCTGGTGGGATTTTTCCGGGTGCATCGGCCGGCTCAGGATATGGTGAGTGGGACGTTCGGCGGGGATCAGACTCTGGAGTTTTTAATAGTGGCGCTGATACCAGGCGCGCGAAGGAGCAGGTCTCCAAGTGAAGGTTCAATGAACCCGCTTCATTGCTTAAAGCCTGCGTACAGGAATTCTCCCAGCTAACAAGTCAGCGCCTGGTGAGAGTTCGTATAAGAGCCAACAGGGACGCGGCGGCTCAGCGGCTAAGACGCTGAGCTTGTCGATCGAAAGGGTCGGCAGTTCAGCGGTTCGAATCCCAAGTGCCGCGTGACGGGGTGAGCTCCCGTGACTTGTCCCAGCCTCTGCCAACCTAGCAGTTCGTTAAAAATGCAAGTAGAAAAACGGGGATCACCTTTGGTGGGAAGGGAACAACGTTTTCCGTGCGTCTTTGGCGTTGAGTCGTGCTGGCCACATGACCACGGAGACGTCTTCGGACAGCGCTGGCTCTTCGGCTTTGAAACGGAGATGAGCACCGCCCCCTAGAGTCGGGAACGACTAGCACATATGCGCAAGGGGAACCTTTACCTAAGATCCAACAGCACTCAGAGATTGCTTATGGCTACGTAGGGATGCTAGGCTGATGCGTCTTTTGGACTCCACCCTACGTTCCACCACTCCTCTCCTACAAGCTGAGAACGGCCACGTTTATTTGTTTGTCTATTTATTTATTAAATTTATTGGCCTGCCCATCTTACCATGGCCTAGAGGTGGCGCTGTCACCTCACAATCCAGAGGCCGTGAAAAGGTTTTACTTTTTTTTTTTTTTTAATTTGATTTATATGCCGCCCTTCTCCGGAGACTCAGGGCGGCTTACAATGTGTTAAGCAATAGCCTTCATACTTTTGTATATTTTTTATACAAAGTCAGCTTATTGCCCCCACAAACTGGGTCCTCCATTGACCTACCTTAGAAAGGATGGAAAGCTGAGTCAGCCTTGAGCCTGGGGAGATTCGAACTTACAGTAATCGCAGACATCTGGTGTTAATCAGAATGCTTTTAGCCTGCTGAGCTATCCAGGCTCCTGATTAACAGGGTGGATAAAAAAAATCAAAGATTTAAAAAAAAATTAAAAATCAGATTTTTTAAAAATTTAAATTGGATTTTTTTTTTAAATCAAATTTATTTTAATCAAATGCTTTTGGAGTCCAATCTAAAGAGAGTTTTCTATGTAAGGTAATGTTAAACATTTTAGTTTATTCGGCATGAAATGGAGCTTAGTTACGTTGCAGGAGGCTGTATATTCTGCAATATTGGGATTGTTGGTGACAGTCCCAACAGTGGGTCAAAAGTGGAGCCGCCGTGGGACAGAGATGACAGTTGCTCTTTAAAAAATTATGATTTAAATTGAGTTGATTTAAATCAAGCCTTTTTACTAGTGATTTAAATTGGGATTTAAATCGGGAGTCAAATCGGGATTTAAATCGGGAGTCAAATCGGGATTTAAATCGGGAGTCAAATCGGGATTTAAATCGGGATTTAAATCGGGAGTCAAATTGGGATTTAAATCGGGAGTCAAATCGGGAGTCAAATCGGGATTTAAATCGGGAGTCAAATCGGGATTTAAATCGGGAGTCAAATCGGGATTTAAATCGGGAGTCAAATCGGGATTTAAATCGGGAGTCAAATCGGGATTTAAATCGGGAGTCAAATCGGGATTTAAATCGGGATTTAAATCGGGATTTAAATCGGGAGTCAAATCGGGATTTAAATCGGGAGTCAAATCGGGAGTCAAATCGGGATTTAAATCGGGAGTCAAATCGGGATTTAAATCGGGAGTCAAATCGGGATTTAAATCGGGAGTCAAATCGGGATTTAAATCGGGAGTCAAATCGGGATTTAAATCGGGAGTCAAATCGGGATTTAAATCGACTTGATTTAAATCAAATCCACCCTGTTACTTAGGGACTAGGAACTTAGATCTGCTGAAAGCGATTGCCGTGCAAGGGAAAACAAGCCGGCCGAAGAAGCAAAATGTCCAGCCGGCAAGGCAAGGGGAAGGAAAGCTTAAAATGGTCTTTTTCCCTTCCGACAGAGTGCCAGCCGTGTCTTCAACCGGCAACTGGGTGTCTCCCGTTCTTATTTCTTTGACTATCCTGGGCAGCGCGAAAACGAAGGACTGACTAGCAGGTAAATCTTTTTTTCTTTTTTTTTTATCCTTCAAATATCCAGCAAAACCTTCCTGGTAACACAGACACTGCCCTGCCGGGGTGGGGGTGGGAGAGACAAAGAGAGAGAGAGAGAGAGAGAGAGAGAGAGAGAGAGAGAGAAAGAATGGAGAGATAGAGAAGGAGAGGGAGAGAGAGAGAAAGGAGGGGGAGAGAGAAAGGAAAGTGGGGAAGAGGGAGAATGAAGGAGAGAGAGGTGAGAGGAGAGAGAGAAAAAGAGAAAGGAAAAAGAAAAGAAAGGAGGGAAAAAGAAGAGAAAGAGGAGAGATAAAAGAGGGAGAGAAGAGAGAGAGGGAGAGAGAGAAAAAGAGAAAGGAAAAAGGAGAGAAAAGAGAAAGGAGGGAGAGAGAAAGAAAGGAGAGAGAAAAGAGGGAGAGAGAAGGAGAGAGGGGAGAAAGAATGAAGGAGAGAGGAGAGAGAAAGAGGAAAAGGAGACAGGAAAAAAGAGAAAGAAGAGGGAGAGAAAAAGAAGGAGAGAGAGGAAAAAGGAGAGAGAGAAGAGAAAGAAGAGAGGGAGAGAAAGAAGGAGAGAGAAAGGAGAGGGAGAAAAAGAAGGAGAGGAAGAGGAAAGAGAGGGAAGGAGAGAGAGAGAGACATACACAAGGAAAAGAGAGCGAGGAGGGAGAAGGAAAACTTCACGCAAGTCCGAATCTGTCAATCCTCCGTTCGTTTCTCCTCCCTCATTTTTTTTTTTTTTTTTTTTTTGGCAGCCTGACGGGACGAACCAACAGCGGGAGCTACTATGGCTCGATCAACCGCAGCGGGGAGCACGACTGGTTTGGGGGCCACCCGCCCACCGCCCCCCTCCTGTTCTCGCAGGTGGCGGCCTCCGGCAGCCATCATCATCACAGCCTTTACTCCACCCCGCAGAACTGAGACACAGTTGGACTGGAAGACGACCTCCCTCCCCCCCCCACACACAGACACACTCACTTGATGCTGTTGAACTTCTCCGTGTGTAAATGAGTGCCGGGTTTTTGGGGGGGGGGGCATGCAAACAGGGTACTAGATCCACACAAACCTCCTCCCCCCCCTTTTACATCCCACCCCCTTCTCTGAATTTTAGCCCAAAAACCTCCGCTCTGTCCTTTAATTCTGGAGCTGGTGGTTGATTTTTTTGCTGGAACCTCAATTCCCCCCCCCCCCCCCCCCCCTTTGAAATATTCCTTAAATATTTAACTCATAGTATATCGAGAACACTAGCACTTTAAATGACATTTTGGGGAGGGGGGGCAGTTTCCTGCGCGTTTTATCTTCGATGTTGTTGAAAAACAGATTCTGTGAAATGGGTAGAGGGGCACCCTCCCTCTCCCCTCCCTCTCCCCCCTCCCCTGCCCTCCCCCCAAAAGCCGGTAGCTGCCGTATAATTCGGAAAAAGCTTCTGTGTTCCTCCGCTAGACACTTTTCGCCGTTATTGGTGCTATATCATCGCTTGCCCCTTTCAATAAATGGATTTTGTGTTAGCGACAGGATGCCTGAGCCGTTTTTTCCCAGATAGATAGATAGATAGATAGATAGACAGACAGATAGAGAAAGAGATGGATGGATGGATGGGGGAGAAAAAGAAAGAAAGATCGATAGAAGATAGATGGATAAATTGGATAGATAGATAGATAGATAGATAGATAGATAGATAGATAGATAGATAGATAGATATAGAGATAGATTGATAGATGATAGATAGATGATGGATAGGTAGCTAGATAGATGGAGGGATGAGGGAGCGAAAGATAGATGATAGATAGATAGATAGATAGATAGATAGATAGATAGATAGATAGATAGATAGATAGATAGATAGATAGATAGATAGATAGATAGATGATAGATAGATAGATGGATGATAGGTAGGTAGACAGACAGAAAGAGATGGATCGATGGATGGGGGACAGAAAGAAAGATTGATAGAAGATAATCGATAGGTAGGTAGATAGAAGATAGATAGATAGATAGATGATAGATAGATAGATAGATAGATAGATAGATAGATAGATAGATAGATAGATAGATAGATAGATAGATAGATAGATAGATAGATAGATAGAGACAGATTGATAGATGATAGATGATGGATAGGTAGGTAGGTAGGTAGATGGGATGAGGGAGGGAAAGATGATAGAGACATAGCTAGAGACACTAATAGATGATAGGTAGATAGACAGAAAGATGGATCGATGGATGGGGGAGAGAAAAAGATTGATAGAAGATAGATAGATAGATAGAGATAGATGATAGATAGATAGATAGATAGATAGATAGATAGATAGATAGATAGATAGATAGATAGATAGATAGATAGATAGATAGATGATGGATAGGTAGGTAGATAGATGGAGGGATGAGGGAGAGAAAGATAGATAGATAGATAGATAGATAGATAGATAGATAGATAGATAGATAGAGACATTGATAGATGATAGGTAGGTAGGTAGGTAGATGGATAAGGGAGAGAAAGAAAGATAGATGATAGATAGAGGTAGATAGAGATACATAGATTGATAGATGATGGATAGATGATGAATAGTTTATTTTCCGGAGATTCTGTCCTGCCAGGGGTGAAAATTTAGATGAACTAAAGGAAGCGAGCTGTTTGCTGTTTTAAGAAAAACTTCCTGTTAGAATATTGAAATCAATATTATGTATTGATTATTCGTTATCTTATTCTTTCTGAGCTCAAGGGGTAATTCTCAGTATCCCGCCTTCATTATTTTTACAAATATCTCAAAAGCCGGTGAACATCTTCAACACACCTCCCTCCTTCTCTTTCCCCCCCCATCACAACAACCCTGTGAGGTGGGGTTGGGCTGAGATACCAGTGGCTCAAAGTCACCCAGATGGCTTTCATGCCTAAAACTGAACTAGAACTCCCCGTCTCCTGGCTATTGGTCCAAAGTCACTCAACCAGCATTTGTGCCTAAAACAGGACTAGAACTCGCCGTCTCCCGGTTTCTAGGCCAGCAACTTCGCCACTACATCAAAGCAACTCTACAGAGTACCTGCTATTTTTCTCCACAACAGCCCTCTGAGGTAGCTCAGGCTGAGAGAGAGAAAGAGGCAGGACTCTGGGAGCTTCCTTGGTTGAAGAAGGATTTGAACCCAGGTCTCTTCACTCCTACCACAGTGCTTTAACTACTGGTACTCTAGCTCTCTTAAAATGTGGGGACTGTCTCCCCTTTATTTTTTTTAGGATTAGAAGAGGAGCAAAATTTCTGGTACTGTTTTACTTAACAACCATTCATTTAGTGACCGGTCAAAGTTACAACTGAAAATAGTGACTTAGAACCATGCTGGTTAGGGAATTCTGGGAGTTGAAGTCCACCCATCTTCAACCATATGGACTGAGGAATTCTGGGAGTCGAAGTCCACCCATCTTAAATTACGCTGGCTGGGGAATTCTGGGAGTCGAAGTCCACCCTTCTTAAAACACGCTGGCTGGGGAATTCTGGGAGTTGAAGTCCACCCATCTTAAAGCACGCTGGCTGGGGAATTCTGGGAGTTGAAGTCCATCTTAAAACACTCTGGCTGAGGAATTCTGGGAGTCGAAGTCCACCCTTCTTAAAACACTCTGGCTGGGGAATTCTGGGAGTCGAAGTCCAGCCATCTTAAAGCAGCCTGGCTGGGGAATTCTGGGAATCGAAGTCCACCCATCTTAAAACAAGCTGGCTGGGGAATTCTGGAAGTTGAGTCCACCCATCTTAAAGCCTGCTGGCTGAAGAATTCTGGGAGTTGAAGTCCATCTTAAAACACTCTGGCTGAGGAATTCTGGGAGTCGAAGTCCACCCATCTTAAAGCACGCTGGCTGGGGAATTCTGGGAGTCGAAGTCCATCCATCCAAAAGCTACCAGGGTAACCTTGATCCAGGTAAATTGCAACATGCAATCTCATATCATCAGGAAACCGTTACGAAATAAAGATAGGAGGAAGATTTATATAATCAATTTAGAAGCAGTTCCATCATCCCTTTTGGAATCCAGATGAAATCAAAGCTATCAACAGGGCATTGAAAACTCTGCATGGGGGACACCGAATTTGTACCCTCTGAAGATTGGGGGTGTCGGGTGGAATAATTCATGGTCTGGATCAGTTGGATCAAACCAGATTTGGAGAATTCTTCAACCTGCCTGTTCAGAATCACGCCAATTGCTTCCCATCTTTGATTGATGCCTGATTGATCGATTGATCAATTAGCTACGTGTGTCATCCAGTCGTTGACATCTCTTGGCAACCCCATCAATAGATTTTCTCCCAGTGAGGATTCCCAATCCATCCATCACTATAACAATACAAACTTGGGAATTGCCCTCTGCAAACAACCCTGCGAGGTAGGCCCTTCGAATCCCAAGCCCGCCAGAAGAAACAATTTGACATCTCTGGGGTTTGCCTGCCTGCCTGCCTGCCTCTTTAAGCTTTGAGCCAATCTTATTCACATGCGGATGAATGTCATTGAATTAATTAAAATGCAGACGGCTCCCTGACTTGAGATTCCATTTCTTCAGAGAAAAAGCAATTTTTTGCTTTTAATTTTATTTTTAATTCTGTCTAGCTGGTAAGCAGTGATCAGCCTCTTTCATATCTAAAGGTAATAAAAATCAAGCAAAATAATAATAATAATAATCTAAGCAGAGTCAGTAAACCGACGCATATCAAACCTGGTTAATGCAAAGTGGGCCTGTCGCAAAACTTGGCTGCAAGTTGTAAAAGGAAGATATAGATACAAGCCAAGATTGTAAGGTAGGAATTCAACTACGGTTCCATCGTGGCTACGATTCAACCGTGTCCAGCTGTTCTGTGCAACGTGGTAAACGCGGAGGGCAAACGGATTTGCACCGAGGTGTTGATAACAGATCAAAAAGCTGTTCAAAGTAAAGCCTCTCATTCCTGCACAGGGTGCTAGTCCACATTGAGGGCAGCAAATACGGCAGGTTTGCAGAATAATAGTTATTCAAGGAGCCAAAGCAGTGATGGGTTCTAACTGGCTTTACTATCGGTTCTTTTTGTGCACAGGATTGCTACTTCGGTCTCTTTTTCCCTTCCTTTGCACTCTCTTTTTCCCGTCTTCCTCTGCTTTTCTTTTTTCTTTCCTTTTCCTCCTTCCTTCCCCTTTAATTCCTCCCTTCCTCCCTCCCCCGTTCCTTCCTTCCTCCCTCTTTCTTTTCTTTCTTTCCTTTCTTCCCCCCTCCCTTCCCTCCCTTGTTTTTCCTTCCTTCCTCTTTCTTTCTTTCCTTTCTTCCCTCCCTCCCTTCCTCTTTTTCTGCAAAATCCTTCCTTCCCTTGATTTCCTTCCTTCCTTCCTTCCTTCCTTCCTTCCTTCCTTCCTTCCTTTCCTCTCTCTCTCTTTCCTTTCTTCCCTCCCTCCCTTCTTCTTTTTCTGCAAAATCCTTCCCTTGTTTTTCCTTCCTTCCTTCCTTCCTTCCTTCCCTCTCTCTCTTTCCTTTCTTTCTTTCCTTCCTTCCCTCCCTCCCCTTGTTTTTCCTCCCTCCCTCCCTCCCTCTTTTTGTCTTCCTTTCTTCCCTCTCTCTCTTTTCCCCCCCTCTCTCTCTCTCTGCATTTTACCCAAACCCAGCTCCCTCAGAGGTCCATCCCTCCAACAGAGCGAAGCGGTTGTGTGAACAGATCCTGTGTCCTTCTCTTTATTTCTTTATTTATTTATTTTTGCAAGGGTGAGGGTGGTGGTGGGGCTTTTAAATAGCTGGAACAACATTCAGCCTGCCTTTTTCTGGAGCTCAGAGACTCAACCCGGCCCTTTCAGCACCCATAACCCTGGCACCTCTGTGCTTCGCCCGCCTTCCTGGGGTTTCCTGCGAACCCCCTACTCCCTATCAACAAATCCCTTACTCCACGGTCTCCCTGCAAAATCCCTCTGCCACCGAAGATGCTGTTTTCCTACTCTCCCTTCCCTGGCTCCCCCTCTCTTCAAACCCCCCACCACCACCTTATCCCAAGTCTTTGGTTGAGGAAGGGGCTGAGAAAACCCCTTGGGGGAAGAATGCATAGTGCGTCCATTGTGTAGTTGTGTGGCTTTCTGCTGATTTTTATTTTCCCCATGTCATTCCTGGCTCGGCGTCGCCCAAAGAGTTAACCCACAAAGCCTCACTCGCCTCCACCCGGTGGGGCTGGATCTGGGGGCTGGCCAGGCTGGGGGGTGATGGGTGAGACGGTCCCAGCAGAAGGGGAAGAGGGGGGGCGAAGGCAGATAAAGGAGGCTCCCCCGCCCGAGGCCAACGAGACCATCCATCCATCCATCCATCCATCCCCGGACCTACTGCATCCGAAGCGAGTGAGTACATCCAAAGGGAGGGGGTGCCTGTCTGGGCTCTCTCCCCACCCGCTAGGCATCACTGCCCCCCCCTCCCAGGGCTCTTTGGAAAGGGGGCTCCTGTGTGATCTTGAGGATTGGGAGGATGAAAAGAGTTAGGAGCCCCAGACTATGAGATGGTGAAACAGCATTAAATGTGCAAAAAAAGGCATTAAATGTTCATCACTCACTCACCCACACAGCTTCTTGATGTGTTTTTTTTTCTCCCCCTCCCTTTCCAGGTAAGTGTGCTGCTCCTTTGTTGTTATTGTCAGATTTTCTCTTCTCTCTCTTTTTTTTTTTGGGTGGAGGGTGGGATAGCACAAGGAAGTTTGGGAGGGGCAGAGAAGGCAGGGCAAGGTGTGCACACCTGGGGCGAGAGGCAAGGCAAGGGGCTTGCACGCCAAAATAACTCGAGGGGTTTGGGAAGCGAAGGCGTGCATGATTTGACTTGTGTTTGTGTGTGTGTGAGAGAGAGAGGATAGGGTGGCACACCTTTGTGGCTTCGTGTGCCTGCCAATGTAGCCTGGGAGCGAGAAACACACACAGGTGAGGGTGAAGAATGATTGGCGTGCCAGTCCCAAAGCACATGGCCTCTTGGTATGTGTGTGTGTGTACACAATTTGTGTGTGTGTGTGTTAACACAATTTGTGGGCCAGCAGGATAAAATCCAGGATCTGTAAGTAAATATTTTGGGTGTTTTTTTTTAAAAGGCAGGCCGCCAGCCCCCAGAAGAGACAAACTGTTTATAAGTGTGCAAATGAGTTTGAAAATCAAAAAACCTTTGCTTTGCACGCAGATAAAGTTAGTGCAAGCTTGTGGGGGAGGCTTGGAAAGCACAAGAAGGGGATTAAGGTGTAAAACAGGCTGCTGAGCCAGTATGTTGTGTGAATATTCAGTCTATAATGTTGTCTTTATTTTGAGTTTAGAAATGTTTATTTTAATTTCCACACCCCTCTCGCCTGCATTTCAGCGGCTTTCCAAGGAAATTGACCCCGGTCTCTAGAAATATGTGAAAAATTCATCCTGCGAATTTCCCCTATAACGACAACTCTGCGAGGTAGGCTGGGCCAAGAGGGGGCGATTGAGCCAAATTCATCCTGAGGGGCAATAAGAACTGGCTTTCCCCCAATGCCGGCCAATCCCGAGACCCCCCCCCAAGACTATCCGAGTGGCCCGTGGATGGGAGAGAAATGGGTGTGCATTAGCGTGCGTGCGACTGAAGAAGTAAAAAAAAGGGCAGATTTATCGGTGTGCAAACTGATGGCACAGAGAGCCAGGATGGCACAAGCGGAGAGCAAGGTGAACAGCCGTGCACGCCTCTTGCTTGTGGAAATTGGTGTCACTGATTGGGGATCAAAATTAGGGGCTCTGAACAGGGATGCTGTCGGATAAAGAAAAGAGCAACGATCCCAAGGCTAGATCGGGTCTGTGGGACCCAACTGAGCAAGCTTTTGGCTCACACAGAACGCTGCTTCGCGCCTAGAAGAGACAACCTTAAATTTCCAATTTAAATCAGATTAAACCTTTGTAAAAGACATGCGCCAGCATAAGGAAGGTGGAACGCAAATGATAATTTTAAAAGTGAGGGAGAGATGGATAGAGACAGAGAGAAAGGAAAAAGGAAAAGAAAAAGAAAAAAGGAAGGAAGGAAGAAGGAGAAAGAAAGAAAGAAAAAGGAAGGAAGGAAGGAAGGAAAGAGAAAGAAAAGAAAAGAGAAAGAAAAGAAAGGGGAAGGAAGGAAAGAGAGAAAGAGAAAGAAAAAGGAAGGAAGGAAGGAAAGAGAAAGAAAAGAAAGAGGAAAAGGAAGAAAAGAAAGAAAGAAAAGGAAGGAAGGAAAGAAAGAAAGAAAAAACGAAGGAAGGAAAAAGAAAGAAAAGGGGAAGGAAGGAAGAAAAAGAAAGAAAGAAAGAAAGAAAGAAAGAAAGAAAGAAAGAAAGAAAGAAAGAAAGAAAGAAAGAAAGAAAGAAAGAAAGAAAGAAAGAAAAAGAGACATGGACGGAGGGATGGAGGGATAGACAGAAGGAGGAATGTGTGGATGGATGGATGGATGGAGCGACGGATGAGAGAAAGAGATTTTTTAACGGCGTATTTCAGATATTCGTCTTTCAAAATTATTCACCTTTCTTACGCTGGTCTAAAAGCTTTGATTTGATTGACAATTCAACGTCCCTCTTCCAGGCTGCCCGTTCTGAGCAGCACTTTCCTTCCAGCCGAAGCGTTCTGTCTGATCCAGAAGCTGGCTGCACTGATGCTCGTTTTGAGGCTCGGGAGCCAGCTTTTTCCTTTTCTTTTTCTTTTTTTGGCTCGGGTATGCACCAGGCTGCCATCCTCAGCTCTAGAGAGAGAAAAGCCCCCTTCCCCTATTGAACTCCTGCCTGCTCGGTCCAGGCACCGGCTGCTGGGTTTAAGATCTCCAGCTCACCCAAAGGGAAAATCTGAAATATTTTTAATTCACTCATCGGGAGCCAGCGAGAAAAACCGGATGGCACTTAATTACATCCTCTTTGGTTGATCGGAGCTGGGTTTTTGGTTTGGGGCATCTGGCAGCTTGCCCCAAAATTCTCCTCGCTGTTGGCAACGGCGGTGAATGTCCGCAAAGACTACTTTTTACTCGCCAGAAAAACAACTCTTTCCTTTAATTCTTGAACTCTGAACCGGCACAGATTTGGAAGTAAGGAGACATTGGTGGGGTGATAGTCCTCGACTTACAACCATTCATTTAGTTCCTTTTTTTAAAAAAAAATAATTCATAAACATTTTGGGACACCATGTATTGTCAGGTGTAACATTTACAAAAGAAAAACTAAGAAGAAACATTAAAAAAATAAAACCTATTTACGCATATACTGGTCACAAGAGTAATGACGTCACAGAATAGTTTGGGCTAAATTTCTTATTATATGAGCTTATTTATAATTCCGTTAAATATATTGGGAGATTTATAGTCATAAACCATCTTTATGTTTAATTCATACGTCGCAATAATCTTCCTTCGTCTAATTTCTAGACCACTTATAAAATCTATTCCATATCAAGTAATACTCTGTGTCTTCTTTATCTTTGATTTTTAAAGCCATTCTATCCATCTCAGCACAATCTAACATTTTCCGACTTATATCCTCCCGTTCGAAGTTACAACGACCCTGGCAAAAAGTGACTTACGACCGTTTTTCACCCTTATGACCGTGACAGCATCCCCAGGGTCATGTGATCAGAATTACACAGCCAATGACTCATATTTACGACCGTTGCAGTTTGCCGGGCTCATGGGATTGTCATTTGCAGCCTTTGACACTGAAGGTCAAAGAGAGGGGGGGGGGATCTGGGTTCACTTAATGACTATCTGATTTGCTTAACTGCGGCAGTGATTCGTTTAACGGCCGCGACAAAATTTGTTAAATTTGGGGGGAAATTCACTTCACAGTCGCCTTGCTTAGCCACGGAAATTCTGGTCCCAATTCTGGTTGTAGGTTGAGGACTACTTGCTTACTGTTTTGGGGTGGGGGTCCTGGCTTTATTGATTGTCCACACGGGTAACTTGATACAAAGAGTTTGGGATCCACAGCTGGAAAGGAATATTTTTTGGGGGGGCTCAATGAGAAAGGATAGGGGGCTGTCTCAAAATTCCCCCATTCTGGCATCTTTGAGTTTTAAAGGTAGACTGCTCCTGAATAGGGAAGCTCCGTGCAGCCCCAAATACCAGATTCGTCCTTTTTCGAGACCGGTGGCTTTGCTTTTCGGCCAAAGCCAACCTTTTGAGGGGGGGGGGTCTTGTTGTCAGTCCTGCTTACCCCGTCTTCTTTGCCCATCCTCTGGCAGTGAGTTATCCGCCAGCCGTTGACCTCCATGGCTCTCTGCCCATAGTCTGCTACGTCTCCAAGGACTCCATTTTGAGCCAGCCGCCCGCGAAAGCCGGTACGGTGATGCGCCGGACGACGGTTTTGGCCCTGGTCTCCATCGTCGCGCTTTACCTGGTGATGGGTGCTGTCGTCTTCCGGCTGCTCGAGCAGCCCCACGAAGCTGTCCAACAGGTGAAGATCCAGGCCTACCTGGAGCACTTCTTGAAGGCCCACCAGTGCGTGGCGGTGGAAGACCTGGAGGAGTTGATCCAGGTAAGGGGCTGCTTCCAGGTGGGCGGACTTCAACTCCCAGAATTCTCCACCAGAATTCCCAGAATTCTCCACTTCTCTAAGTTTCTCAAACCTAGAAACTTCCAGATAGGTGGACTTCAATTCCCAGAATTCCCCTAGCCTGTAGATCAGCATTTTTCTCAACCCTCAGCCATTTTTAGATGGGTGGACTTCAACTCCCAGAATCCCCCAGTTTTAGATCAGTGTTTCTCAACCTTAGAAACTCCCAGATGGATAAACTTCAACTCCCAGTATCCCCCAGCCTGTAGAGTGGAATTTTTCTCAATCTTTGCCATTTTTAAATTTGGTGGACTTCAACTCCCAAAATCTCCCATTCTCTAGATCGGTGTTTCTAAACCTTAGAAGCTTCCAGGCGGATGGACTTCAACTCCCAGTATCCCCCAGCCTTAGATCAGCGTTTTTCTCAACCTCAGTCATTTTTAGATGGGTGGACTTCAAGTCCCAGAATCCCCCAGCCTCTAAATCAGAGTTTCTCAACCATAGAAACTTCAAGATGGATGGACTTCAACTCCCAGAATTCCCCATCTTGTTTCTCAACCTTAGAAACTCCCAGATAGGTGGACTTCAACTCCCAGAATTCCCTTAGCCTCTAGATCAGCGTTTTTCTCAACCTCAGCCATTTTTAGATGGGTGGACTTCAAGTCCCAGAATCCCCCAGCCTCTAGATCAGGGTTTCTCAACCTTAGAAGCTTCCAGATGGATGGACTTCAAGTCCCAGAATCCCCCAGCCTCTAGATCAGGGTTTCTCAACCTTAGAAGCTTCCAGATGGATGGACTTCAAGTCCCAGAATCCCCCACCCAGGGAATCATTAGCAAGACCCCTCCCATCCACCCCCAGCTTGGGTTATTATACAGATAGTCCCTCACTTCTCTTTTCAGTGCCTTCGTAACTTCGAACAGGTCATTAAACAAAGTCAAGAAGTACCTGTATTATCCTCCCCAATTTTGCCTGAGCTCAAAACGTAAAATTTGACCTGCTTAATCGTTGGATGGGGCACCACCAGGAAACCTGTTAACTGAACCGTAGGAAGTTGTGGGGAGAGAGAGGGAGAAACTCGGTGGAAGGAAGCAACTGAGTTACGTTGCATTGCTGGGACATTGGCACTATAAAGCGTCCGTAATTCCTCTTTTTCCCTCCTTCTTCCTAGCAAGTAAACGAGGCGACGGGGGCCGGCGTGGATCCAGCGGTCAACAGTAGCAACGCCAACGTCTCTCGCTGGGATATGGACAGTGCATTTTTCTTCGCCGGCACTGTCATCACCACCATTGGTACCCAAGGGGTGGATGGAAAGTTTTGGCTGCTCGCGTAAAGATGCTGGGCGGATGATTTGATGAATGGGTGGCCTCAGTTTCACGGTCTGTGCAATGGGTCTAATTGTGGGAACAAATTCAGCAAATGTGGCTTAGTTTATAGTTTAAGAACTTGGCTTGGCTTATGTTGTGCATGCTTGAATTTTTTTTTTTTTAATGATTCTTTTTTTCCCCCACGGCTGTTGTGAATCACGGCAGTTCTTAAGTGGATCGTGTGGTCATTAAATGAATTTAGCTTTTCCTCCACGGGTTTTCCTTGTTCCGAAGCCGGCTGGCGAGATCAAAAAAATGACAATGGCGGGACGCAGTGAAATTTTGATACCCCCCTAATCGTGGAAATTCTGGCAACAGTTGCGTGACGGCGACAACCGGTCCTACATTTTCCTGCGCCCGTTGTAACTGGGAACAGTCGCTAAACAGACAGTTCTAACTCGAGGACTGCCTGAAAAATTCCCCCCACCCCCTTTCCCGGTAGAGTATCGCATTACGTGGCACGAATAAATCAAGCCATTTTGATCGGTTCCAATGGCAATGTTGCTTCTTTGGAACGGGGGATCCACAAAAATCGTTTGAGGTAGACTGCTGCTGTAGCTGGAGGCTCCATTGAAACCGTTCTTTGGGACGGGACTCAAAGATTCTTGGTGGGGCGGGGGGGGTTGGTTTTCTTCTCCTCTTTTTTTTTTTTTTTTTTGACATCTCTGCTTTTCTCTCCATGGTCCAACAGGGTTTGGAAACATCTCTCCAAAGACGAAATACGGGCAGCTTTTCTGCATTTTTTACGCCCTGGTGGGAATTCCTCTTTTTGGGATGCTGCTTGCTGGAGTTGGAGATCAGCTGGGATCCTCTCTCAGAAAAGGCATCGGAAAAGTGGAAGATATTTTCCTGGTGAGTTCCGTTTACGTTTTTCTACGTTTTTAACAGCACCTCATTAAAAGCATGATATATAGGCAGTCCTCGGCCAACATCCATGATCGAGCCCAAGCGAGTTGTTGTGAGTTTTGTCCCATTTTACAAACCATTTTTGCCACAGTCGGGGGTTGCAACAAAGAAGAGGGAATTTAGCTATTCTCCAAAGCACCCAAAGGCAGGACAAGAAGCAACAGATGGAAACTAACCAAGGAGAGAAGCAAGCTAGAAAATAAGGAGAAATTTCCTGACGCTGAGGACGATTCGCCAGTGGAACAGCTTGCCACTCCATTACTGGAGGTTTTTCTTTTTCTTTTTCTTTTATTATTATTATTATTAAATATAAACAAAGATATAAAGACAATACAAAGAGAGACAAAACCCCTACCACCTACAAAGCCCACACAGCATTTTACATATATACTTTTTGTCATCAACAGAATATACAGTATTTTACTTTACAGTGATTTAAAACACCCAGGGATTTAAAATAAGAAACGGAATCGATGAAATCTATAGAGCCTTTACAAATTACGCAAGAAGAAACAAACTCCCCCAAAGAAGTACATATTAGATTTACAAAGAAATATATAGAAAAATGAGGGAGGAGACAGTAATGTATAAAGGAAGGGAAGTTCTAACATTAAAACAAGTACCGAGAAGGGCCAGGGATAGGAGAAGAGATTACAATGTCTTAACTGGACAATTAAACAAGCTCAAGATAAAATTCAGGTGGCTCATACCAGAAGGGGTACTTATCTCATGGGAAGGAAGAAAATTTCGAGTAGATACTATAGAAAAAGCTCAAGACTTTGTCGACCAACACCTAGGATATGAAGGAGAACAGGAAAGCAGAGAAAATAGAGAAGAACAAAACTCTAGCGATCAAGAGGTACAAATAACAAACAAGGAGGACGAGGAACAGAGGAAGGGAAGGTTAGGGAAGGAGGAAGCGACGGGGATCACACAAAGAGTTGCAAGAAACACAACAAAACTCAAAAACTACAGATAAACACACACTAGCAGAAATGGAAAATGAATTAAACCTCATTTCCATCAATAGAAATGGTCTAAAGTCATCACTTTTTCAAGAAGCGATTAGACAGGCGTGTGTCTGAAACGGGATAGGGTTTCCTGCCTGAGAAGGGGTTGGACTAGAGGACCTCCAGGGTCCCTTCCAGCTCTGTTATTCGGCTATTAAGTGAATCATTGCAGCGGTTAAATTAGGTGGTTGTGAATCTGGCTTCCCCCCGTTGAGTTGGCTTGTCAGTAGGCCGCAAAAGGGAATGACCTGACCCCTGGGACACTGTACGAATCAGCGGCCAAACTGCAACGGTCGTAAGGGTGAAAAATGGTAAGTCACTTTTTTCGGTGCCGTTATAACTTCGAACGGTCACAGTTTTTAAGTCGAGGACTACCTCTAGAGGGCTGCATCATCTCTTTTTGGGGGGTTTTCCCCACACACACACACTTTCTCTTCGGCAGAAATGGCAAGTCAGTCCCACCATCGTCCGCATCCTTTCGGCCTTGCTGTTCATCCTGATCGGCTGCCTGCTCTTCGTCTCGCTGCCCACCCTCATTTTCCAATACGTGGAAGGATGGAGCCTCCTGGAGAGCATTTACTTCGTGGTCATCACCTTGACCACGGTGGGCTTTGGTGACTATGTGGCAGGTGAGCCCCTGGAGGAGGGAGGGAGGGAGGGAGGAAGGAAGGAAGGAGAAAGGGAGAGAGGAAGAGAAGAAAGGAAGGTGAGAGGAAGGGAGGGAGGGAGGAAGGAAGAAAGGAAGGAGAGAGGGAAGTCGGAAGGAAAGAGAGAGGGAGGGAGGAAGAGAAGAAAGGGTGAGGGGGAGGAAGGTCGGAAGGAAGGAGAGAGAGAGGGAGGGAGGGAAAGAAGAAAAGGTGAGAGGAAAAGAGGGAGGAAGGGAGGAAGGAAATGAGAATGAGAGGAAAGAAGAAAATGGGAATGAGACGAAGGAGGGAGGGAAAGAAGGGAAAGAAGGGAGGGAGGAAGGAAGGAAGGAAGGAAAGAAGGAAGAAAGGAAGTGGGAATGAGAAGAAGGAAGGAAGGAGAGAGAGAGGAAGGGAAGGAAGAAAGGAAGGTGAGAGGGAGGGAGGGGGGAAGGAAATGAGAATGAGAGGAAGGAAGGAAGGAAGGAAGGAAGGAAGGAAGGAAGGAAGGAAGGAAGGAAATGAGAATGAGAAAGAGAAGGAAGGAAGGAAATGGGAATGAGAAGAAGGAAGGAGAGAGAGAGAGGAAGGGAAGGAAGAAAGGAAGGTGAGAGAGAGGGAGGAAGGAAATGGGAATGAGAAGAAGGAAGGAGGGATGGATGCTGGGAGTTGCGGTTTGGATTGCAGATGGACCCATTCTGGCGGGTTGGGCAAAGGTTGCGAACCTCCAGCTTCCACTGCATTCTACCTGCCAGGTAACACGGGAAGCAGCGCTTATTTCTGGTACCAACCGCTGGTGATTGTCTGGATTCTCCTGGGACTGGCCTACTTCGCTTCCATTCTGACCATGATTGGAAACTGGTTGCGGGCTTTGTCCAGACGCACGAGAGCTGAGGTGAGCCTGCCACAAGCAATTGCAACCCGCCCCCCCCCCCCCGCCCCCGTTATTTAAAAGTGAGAGAGGGGTTTTCAGCCTGGCTGTGTTGGAAATGACCCTCTAGCCCCCATATTTCCAACCAAAGGGAGGATTGCGGAGGAATAACATGGTCTCTGAGCTTGGTTGATTTCTTGCAGATGTTTTATGACCCAATTAGGTAACATCCTCAGTGCTAGTCAGTCTAACACTCAGGATGTTGCGTCATGAAATTTTAGCCAAGGTAAACCAAGTAGATTTTTCCATCCAGTCTCATCTTCCCCACTCTCCACTCGCCGCCCCAGAAAAGGTGAATCTTTACAAGGCCGAAAAGCGTCTCCTTTTCAAAAATGGGATCTTTCTGGGAATCGGTCCCGACATTGCACTCCCAAAAGAAGATGCCTTCGGAAGGATCGTAAAACTCCTTTTAAAACCCGAAGGCCACATTAAAGCCTCTCTGTTTTAATCCCGGAAAATTGGAAAAACCCGGGACGCCAAATTCGATGGGCAACTCCCAGAAGAAATCAATTGCATTTGGCCACCAAAGCGGAACAAACAAAACCGACCTCAGTGTCTCTAAAATTTTTATTAAGTCAATAGTTTCATTAAGACGATGGAAGCTTTTTTTTTTTATTATTGCCTCGTTAAAATGTTTCCGAGCAAAACCTCGGGCCAAATTCAGCAAAATTCTGCTTGTCTCCTCCCACTGTTAAACAAAACATCCGGGGGGGAAAAGAACGGAAAGATAGAAAACGGCAAATCCGGAGGAGTCCTCGGTAGGGAACGTCATCAGGGCGAACTAGCGCTGATGACGTTCCCTCGTTGGGTCATGAAACGCCTAGAAGAAAAGCACCAAGCTCAAAAAGCATCAAGGACCCAATATTCCTTTTCCTCCTCTTCCTTTTTGTAACGCCATTTCCTTCTAGCACTGATGGTGTTACTTGGTCAGGTAATGTAACTTGTGCAACAAAACTCAGAGAGCACCAAGGACTCCACTGTTCCAGTTCTCCTTCTCCTCCTCTTCCTCCTCCTCCTCCTCTTCCTCCTCTTCTCCACAATCGTCACTCCTTTCTACCACTGATGACGTTCTCTAGTTGGGTCATGAAATGCCTGCCAGAAAAGGAACAAGCTCAGAGAGCATCAAGAACCTCACAGTTCTCCTCCTCCTCCTCACTCCCTTCTACCACTGATGACGTTCTCTAGTTGGGTCATGAAATGCCTGCCAGAAAAGGAACAAGCTCAGAGAGCACCAAGAATCTCACAATTCTCCTCCTTTTCCTCCTCCTCCTCCTTCTCTTCTCCACAATCCTCACTCCCTTCTACCACTGATGACGTTCCCTAGTTGGGTCATGAGACGTCGGCAAGAAAAACACCAAGCTCAGAGGCCATCACCGACCCTTCCTTTTATCCCCGAGCTACAAATATTCTCTTCTATTGGAATTGCAAATCCTTTGTGTGTGTGTGTGTGTGTGTTTGTTAAAAAAAAAACCGTTTTGTTTTCTCGCGTTTTATGCTTCGATTACGGCTCTAATGGCTGCGTTCGGCCCCCTTAACGGCCATGAGCGTTAGTTTTAATCTGCCCGATCTCCCAAATTGGTTGCAGAAGGAGGAATTAATTTTAAACGGCAGCTGGCAATTTTCTAGCTGCAGAATTGAGACGGAGACGAACATAGACGCTTCGAAGGGCTGCAGGCTGGGCACGGGGCCATTTTGCCACTCCAAAAAAAAAACAAAAAAAAAACCAGATGGTGTTAA
This sequence comes from Coluber constrictor foxii, assembly GCA_038048745.1. Lineage (NCBI taxonomy): Eukaryota > Metazoa > Chordata > Lepidosauria > Squamata > Colubridae > Coluber > Coluber constrictor. The sequence goes on from CM075975.1 coordinate 8,420,030, forward strand.
TTTTGTTCCCACACTCGCTCATTCATCAGCGGGCTTAATTGAAAGCTGTTTCTCTCCCGCTGACTCCCGCCTGATGGGCGAAGGGGAGGCAGAGAGATAAACCCGGTTAGAACCTCGGAAAGCTGGCTCTAGTTTCCTTGCCAGCCCCTTTCGGATGGCTTGGACTGTAAATTCAGGGCTAGCTGGATGTTTCTAACTAGCACAGTGTTTAGAATAGAAAATAGAGCAGAATAGAAAGCATAGAATGTAGAATAGAACAGAACAGAACAGAATAATAAGTAGAATGGAGTGGAGTGGAGTGGAGTGGAGTGGAGTGGAGTGGAGTGGAGAATAGAATAGAATAGAATAGAATAGAATAGAATAGAATAGAATAGAATAGAAATAGAAATAGAAATAGAAATAGAAATAGAATAGAATAGAATAGAATAGAATAGAATAGAATAGAATAGAATAGAATAGAATAGAATAGAATAGAATAGAATAATGAAAGAATAGAATGGAATGGAATAGAAATAGAAATAGAAATAGAAATAGAAATAGAATAGAATAGAATAGAATAGAATAGAATAGAATAGAATAGAATAGAATAGAATAGAATAGAATTAGAAGAGAAGAGAATGGAAGAGAATAGAATAGAATGAGAGCAGAATAGAATTAGAATAGAATAGAATAGATTGGAATCGAATCGAATCGAATCGTATAGAATAGAATAGAATAGAATAGAATAGAATAGAATAGAATAGAATAGAATAGAATAGAATAGAATAGAATAGAGGAAATAACAGGAAATAGAGAATGCATAGAGTGGAGTGGAGTAGAGTAGAATAGAAAATAGGAATAGAATATAGGAAATAGGAAATGAATAGAATAGGAATAGAATAGAATAGAAAATAGGAATAGAATAGAGGAAATAACAGGAAATAGAATGCATAGAGTAGAGTAGAGTAGAGTAGAATAGAATAAGATAATAAAATAGATAATAGAATAAATAAGAATAGAATAAATAAGAAGTAGAGAATAGAATAGAATAGAATAGAATAGAATAGAATAGAATAGAATAGAATAGAATAGAATAGAATAGAATAGAATAGAATAGAATAGAATAGAATAGAATAGAATAGATAACAGGAAATAGAGAATGCATAGAGTGGAGTGGAGTGGAGTAGAGTAGAATAGAAAATAGGAATAGAATATAGGAAATAACAGGAAATAGAATGCATAGAGTAGAGTAGAGTAGAATAGAATAAATAAGGATAGAATGAGAATACAATAGAATAAGTAGGTAATAAAATAGATAACAGAATAGAATGGAATGGAATGGAATAGAATAACAGAGTTGGAAGGGGCCTTGGAGATCTTCTAGTCCAGCCCCCTAGAAAACAAAGCAATCCATAAAAAATGCAATGAAGTCAGCATACACCAGAAAGTCTCCCCAGGACCCAGCACGAGACATTTGTTAAGTGACTTTTGCCCCCCTTTTTGCAACCTTTCTTGCTGCCGCCGTTAAGTGAATCGCTGCCATTGTCAAGTTAGTAACGCAGTGGCTAAGTCAACCTGGCTTCCCTATGGGTTTGGTTAAAAAGTCACAAAAGGAGATCACGTGATCCCAGGACCCTGCCGCTGTCATAAGTGTGAGTCAGTTGCCACGCCTCTGAATTTTGATCCCAGCAGCACGGTACTTCTGCTGCAATGGTCATAAGTGTGAAACCCAGTCGTAAGTCACCTTTTCCCGGTGCCATTGTAACTTGGAACGAACTGTCGTAAGTCGAGGACTACCTGTAACCGTGGGGTTCAGGCTTCCCTTTGGCCCCAAACTTCCCATTTTGAGCTCAAGCATTCGAGATTTCTTAGGATTAATTTTATTTTTTTGTAAAAACCCAGCCTGGAAAATTCTGGGAATTATAGTTCGCAGAGGCTTGGGTGCTTCTTGATTTTCCTATTTTTCCACAGATGGGAGATCTCACAGCTCACGCCGCCTCCTGGACCGGCAACGTGGCATCGCAGCTTCGTGTCCCGAACGTGGCATTCCCGGACAAATTGCCCCGCATACCTTCCTTGAAAGGAAAGCCGCTGTCGCCTTCCGCCATCTTGCCACAAGGGGAAAACCCCCTGTCTTCTCCGCCGCCTCCCTTCCTCTTGCAGCATCCGACTCTGATGCCCCCCGCCCCCATGCTGTGCCCGGGACATTCCTCGCCCCCGCCACAAAACACGTCCCCGCTCAACGCCTGCAATGCCGTTTCCCCTCGGCCGATAGACTACACGGGAGAAAATCTAGCTTTCATCGACGAGAGCTCCGACACGCTCAGCGAAGGAGGGCCCCCTTCCACCCGTCTGCCCCGCCGCTGGTGCCTGCAGGCACGGCACCGCACTGATCCCGCCGTGCCCCCGGGGTTACCCTTGATTCTTCTCAGCCGGACCCGGGACAAAGGCGAATCGGTGTAAAGACGGGACTGGGTCCGGGCTTAACACAGAAGAATTGTCCGATCCACGGTGCCGATTTATCCATTCCTTGCCCCCTTCATGCTCTGGGAGAAGTGAAATCCTAAACCCGTGATGGCGAACCTATAGCACGCCTGCCGGAAGTTGCACTCAGAGCCAGTTCTCCAGGCCAGTGAGCCGTTGCCGGGTTCTGGTGTGCAAGCCAGCTGGCTTTTACACGCTCGGGAGCACCGGAAACTGAAACAGCAGCTGCCTGATGCACATGCGCAAGCTGGGACAATGAACTTCCTGTTTCCAGCACGCGCATGCACGTACATCAGGCAGTTTGTCTTCGCACATGCAAGTGGCACTCAGAGCCAGTTCTCCGGGCACGTGAGCCGTTGCCGGGTTCTGTGTGCAAGCCAGCTGGCTTTTACACGCTCGGGAGCACCGGAAACTGAAACAGCAGCTGCCTGCTGCACATGTGCAAGCTGGGACAATGAACTTCCTGTTTCCAGCACGCACATGCACGCACATCAGGCAGTTTGTCTTCGCACATGCATGCGTGCCAGAAATTGGAAGACCAGGTGGCCGGTGTGCATGCATGTGCTGGAAAGCGGAAGATCATCTTCCCGGTGAGCACACATGCGCCGAGCGGCTGCCCTTCCAGTTTCTGGCGTGCATATGCACACCGGCCAGCTGGTCTTCGGGTGCACATGTGTGCCAAAAACCAAAAGACCAGGTGGCCGGAGGAGGAGCAGCCACCCAGCACACGCATGCACACCGGGCAGCTGCTCTTCCATTTCTGGCACCTGTGTGCACATGTGTGAGTACGCACTCCCGTTTCGGCACTTGGGGCCGAAAAGATTCGCCAACACTGTCCTAAGCCCTTCTCTTCTTGTCTGCACGAGATGCTGAGTTTATGCTCCGGCATGTGTCTATGCTGTTTGCGGCGATAACGGGGCTCTCGGAAGCCACCGGGCTGTGTCCCCACTTTCTTGGCATCCCCCCCTCTCTGGAATGGTAGGCGGGAAAGAAGCCTGGGAGATGGAGCGAAGAAATGCTGCCTAGAGAACGATCAGATAAGAGGCAGCCTAGCCCTTGGCTGTGCAATGGTTCAGGCTCAGAAGGGACCTTCCCTAGTTTCTCCGGCTGTAAAAGAGACAACGATGATATGATATCTGTTCGGTCGAGTTCAGACTCAGTCTATCAAAATAGAACTGGAAGGGGCCTTTGAGGTCTTCTAATCCAACCCGGGGTGAAATCGAGCCGGTTCTATCTGGCTCGGGCAAGCCAGTAGTGGCGGCCGCGGGAGGCTCTGCCCACCTGCGCGGACATCATGATGTCGCTTTTTTTGCCACATTTTAAGCCTCTGTGCATGCGCAGATGATGGCGTGAGCACATTTGTGAACCGATAAGGAACGTAAGTAAATTTCACCCCTGGTCCAACCTCCTCTTAGGTGGAAAACCCTATAGAGATAGTCCTCAACTTACAACCACAATTGAGCCCAAACGATACGTTGCTCGGTGAGAAATTTGTTCAGTGAGTTTTGCCCCATTGTACGATTTTCTCTTGGTTAAATTGAATCGCTGACGTTGTTAAATCGGAATCTGGCTTCCCCCGTTCTCTTGGCGTGTCAAATGATTTCAGATTTCGGTCATTTTGTCCAACCTCAAGCAGGAGAGACTATACCAGGGATGGCTAACCTTTTTGCCATCGTGTGCCAGGAATGCCAGGAGTGGGAGGGAGTCAGGTGCATGAGTGCCCACACCCATAATTCTATGTGTGCATGCATACCCATCGTGTATGCATGCACGAAGCCCCAACGCTCTTCCCACTCCTGGCACGCGATGTCACAGTAGGCCCGTTTTTTGCTCTCCTCAGCCTCCAGAGCCTTTCTAGGAGTCTGGGGAGGGCAAAAACGGCCTTCCCTATCCCCCCCACAGGCCCTCCCAAGGCTGAAAACTGGAGGTTGGCAAACTTTTTTTGACCTCCAGAGGGCCTCCGGAGGGGATAGGGAAAGCCGTTTTTGCCCTCCCCAGACTCCTAGAAAGGCTCTAGAGGCTGGGGAAAGAGAAAAAACAGGCCTTCCCCACCCACCCACCTCCGAGGTCCTCCAGAGGCAGGAAACAGTCCGTTTCCCTACTTCTGATAAACCCGCCAGAGCTGAGCTCGTGTGCCCACTGATATGGCTACGCCGTCACGGCCCTAAACCGTTCCCGAAAAGTGGCTGTCCAGTCCCTTCTTAAAAACCTCCATTGATGGACCACCCTCAGCACCAGTTTTCTGGTGGCAAACTGTTCCACTGGTTAATGGTCCTCAGTGTTAGGAAGTATCTCCTTAGTTGCTTCTCTCTTCGATTAATTTCCATCCGTTGCTTCTTGTTCTTCCTTCAGGTGCTTTGGAGAATAGCTTGACTCCCTCTTCTTTGGGGCAGCCCCTGAGATTCTGGAAGACTGCTATCCTGTCACCCCTACTCCTTCTCTTCATCAAACTAGACATACCCAGTTCCTGCAACCGTTCTTCATACGTTTTAGTCTCCTTTAATCATCCTTGTTGCTCATCTCTGCACTTTTTCCCCAAATCTCAACATCTTTTTTGTAATGGGGTGACCAAAGTATTCCAGGTGTGGTCTTACTAAGGGTTTATAAAGCGGTATTAAGACTTCACGTGGTTTTGATTCTACGCCTCTGTTTATTCCACCGAGGATTATATCAGTTTTTTTGGCTGCCGCCGCACACGTCTGGCTCATATTTAAGCGATCATTCACTAGGACTGCAAGGCCCCTTTTCCAGTTACTGTTTTTAAGCCAACTTTTACCTGGTCGTACTTATACCTTTTGATTTTTCCTGCCTAAGTGGAAAACTTTGGCGATTCTCTGGGCCGGGGGTCTCTCCACATTTTCTAACCTTGTGCTGCTTCGTTGAGTTGTTCTATGCTCTGGTTAGTGCCGGGATGCAGTGGCTCAGCGGCTAAGACGCTGAGCTTGTCGATCGAAAGGTTGACAGTTCAACGGTTCGAATCCCTAGCGCCGCGTAACGGGGTGAGCTCCCGTGACTCGTCCCAGCTTCTGCCAACCTAGCAGTTCGAAAGCACTTAAAAATGCAAGTAGGAAAATAGGGACCACCTTTGGTGGGAAGGGAAGAGCGTTCCGTGCGCCTTTGGCGTTGAGTCATGCCGGCCACATGACCACGGAGACGTCTTCGGACAGCGCTGGCTCTTCGGCTTTGAAACGGAGATGAGCAGCGCCCCCTAGAGTCGGGAACGACTAGCACGTATGTGCGAGGGGAACTTTTACCTTTACCTGGTTGGTGCCAGTTTTGATGCTGTCCAGCCACCATGTTCCTTGATGTCCTGGTTTCCTTTTACCGCTCACTCTTCCCAACATAACAGCTTTCTCCAGTGAATCCCCCACACACACAACATGCCCAAAATACGTGAGACGCAATTTTGTATAATTTTGCCTCCTAGCAACGGGTCTCTGTAAAAAGGGGACGGTGGGAGTTTTGCACCTTCAGACTTCTGAAATACAGATATTTAGCCTTCTCGAGTAGACCAGGCAGGAAAGCTGATCGGATCAGCTCATTCTACTTTCTTGCAAACAAGAACAATTCACCAGGGGAACAATTTGCCTCCAGAAGTTTTGAATGCTCCAACCCTGGAAGGTTTTAAGAAGAGGCTGGACAACCATTTGGTGTGGAGTTTCCTGCCTAAGCAGGGGGTTGGACTAGAAGACCTCCAAGCTCCCTTCCAACTCATTCTATTCTATTCTATTCTATTCTATTCTATTCTATTCTATTCTATTCTATTCTATTCTATTCTATTCTATTCTATTCCATTCCATTCCATTCCATTCCATTCCATTCCATTATTCTGTTCTGTTCTGTTCTGTTCTGTTCCATTTCATTATTCTATTCTATTCTATTCTATTCTATTCTATTCTATTCTATTCTATTCTATTCTATTCTATTCTATTCTATTCTATTCTATTCTATTCTATTCTATTCTATTCTATTCTATTCTGCCGGATTCATTTTACAACCGTGTTACTAACTGAACAACTGCACTTAACAAACGTAGCGAGGAAGTTCGTAAAACGAGGCAAAATTCCCTTACTGAGGAATTCTGGGAGTTGAAGTCCACGAGGCTAAAAATCCTGAGGTCAGACGGAAGCCCCCGTCTTATCTAACTGTTCCCTTGGCAGCATCCTTTCATCCTTCCCCCAAGGTCTTTCCCGCATACCATTACGAGAATCTTTCTGCACAATGGCTATTCTTTCTCAGACCCCACGCCCCCCCAGGAACCCTTCCTTGTAATTCTAAAATTACAGGGAGCCTGCACCCCCCCCCCCACTCCACCTATGTGCCTGTGGCGGCTGTGTAATCTTTTTATTCCAAAGATCCTTTTTAATCTTGGCATTGCTGCCAAGTAAACCGACATTCAGCTCTGAATGTTGGCTTGGTCTCTTTCTGCATGTTCTTCACCAATTCTGGTGCACACACAACCCTTTTCTCTCTCCGCTGTCGAGTTCAGGAGCATAGTTACACCACAGGAATAAGGGGTGGGGGTGGGGGTTCAGTCCTTGGTCCCTCTCCATCCCTCCCCAAGGAATTCTGGGTCATGTAGTTCCAAGAAGAAACGGCCACTGGGAAACTGATGTCTCTTTACACTTTTCAGTATTTGGAGGAAAAGAGGCTCATTCAAAGGAGAAGAGAAGGAGGACTTCTTTATAGCCAGAAACAAAAAGAATACAGCAAACCATAAAATTGCATCCTACATTTGAAGAGGCTCACCGTTGCTGGAGTTCTAGATTTTGGCTGTAACTGTACATTGCAGAGAGAGAGAGAGAGAGAGAAAGAGAAAAAGAAGAAAGAGAGAAGAGAGAAAGTGTGAGAGAAAGAAAAAAAGAGCAAAAGAGAAAGAAAGAAAAGGAGAATAAGGGGGAGAGAAAGAACGAGAGAGAAAGAGAAAAAGCAAGAGAGAGAAAGAGCAAGACAGAAAGAAAGAGCAAAAGAATGAAAGAAAAAAGTAAGGGGGAGAGAGAACAAAGAGAAAGAAAAAGCAAGGAAGAGAAAGAGAGAAAGAAAGAAAGAAAGAAAAAGAAGGGGGAGAGAAAAAGAGAGAGAAAAAGCAAGCAAGAGAAAGAAGGAGAGAAAGAGACAGAGAAAGAGAAAAAGAAAGTGGGAGAAAGAACGAGAGAGAAAGCAATAGAGAAAGATGTACGATGTATTTTTATCTTGTGGCTGTATTTTTATCTTGTGGCTGTTCACCGCCCTGAGTCCTTCGGGAGTAGGGCGGTATATAAATTTAATAAAAGAAATAAAAGAAAGTGAGAGAAAGAACAATGAAAGAGTAAGGGGGAGAGAAAGAGAGAAAGAAAGAGAAAGAGAAAAAGAAAGAAAGAGAAAAAGCAAAGAGAAAGTGAGAGAAAGAAAGAGAATAAGGGGGGAGAGAGCGAGAGAGAAAGAGAGAGTGGGAGAGAAAGAAACAAAGAGAAAAAGAAAGAAAGAGAAAGCAAAAGAGAAAGAAAGGAAGAGAAAGAACGAAAGAAAGAAAGAAAAAGAATAAGAGAGGGGGGGAGAGAGAGATGAATGCCCTTTTCATTCCTGTCTTCCATTCTTCACTTCACAAATGTGCCTGTTCTTATCTTGTGTATTTTAATCACCTGGGGTTGTGATGGTAATTAAAGAAATTAAAACAACTCAACAGCTACTCTGGTGTGTGTTTGTGTCCAGCCAGGCTCACTTCCTTTGCTCAAGTCCAGTCCGAACCCTACAAATGGCATTTTAAATCCTCTTGGCCTTCAAAACCTCCTTTTAAAAATTTGATCTTTTTATTTTATTATTTCTTCTCCCTTCCCTGCAAGAGCTGAACGGATCGATAGACTCCATTATGATTATTACATTATCCCCGCCATTATGATCCATTCCATTCCCATATTTTCTGTACCTGTGGGGTACAAACATTCCCGCTCCCCATTCTTACTCATGTAATGTCTTTCCTCTCCCTTCGGGGCTTGTATCTTTGGACAAGAATTAAAAACCAGAGATTTTTTAGCAGGGATTTTTTGCTTCTCCCAAGAAATCTTTATTGTATTATGAATATTTTAATGTGATTTGCAGCTGTTCGTAAAGATTATATTCTGTTTTGGATGTGGAATCTTAAACCATCTAAAAACTGATAAATATCAACATTTAAAAGAGTTATTAACCCTAATATAATCCTTCCTCCTGTCCTTCTTTCTTTCTTTCCTTCCTTCCTTCCTCCTTCCTTCCTTCTTCCTCCCTCCCTTCTTCCTTCCTCTTTTTTCTCTTTCATTTCTTTACTTCCTCTTTCATTTATTTTCTTTCCTTCCTCTGCCCTTTCTTTTTTCCTTCCTTCCTTTTTGTCTTTCATTTCTCTTTCATTCCTCTTTTGTTTATTTTCCTTTGTCCTTCCTTCCTTCCTGTTTTCTTTTTTCTCTTTCATTTCTTTCATTCCTCTTTTATTTTATTTCCTTCATCTGCTTTTCCTTCCTTCCTTCCTTCTTTCTTCTTCCTTCTCTTTCATTTCTTTCCTTCCTCTTTTGCTTATTTTCCTTCATTGTCCTTCCTTCCTTCCCTAATACTCTCTATTCCACACCCTGTAAATATAATAATATGGTAATAATAAGGAGGAGAAGGAGAAGGAGAAGATGGGAAAGGCAGCAGAATAGGAAGATTAAGAGAAAAAGAAGTTGGAAACCGCAGCAGAAAACAGAGAGAAAAAAACCCCAGAATTCCAGATTCTGTGGATTTCTGTTGCCATGGCACTTTCTGTGGTTGAGCTATTGATTAGCTGCCCGCCCCTTCAGCCTGTCCTACTCCACAGGGGTGGCGTTGAAAGAGCCATTCAAAGTGCGGGGCACCCAGAGGTTAATAATAATTCTTTGTTATTAGAGTGACAAACCAGCATTAGAAATAAGAGGCATCAAAAAAATAACGCACAATAGTCCACAACGTACAACCGGAACTGGGCCCCAAATTTCTCTTGCTTTTCTCTTGAGACCGTCGTTATGTGAATTTTGCCCCATTTTACGACCTTTCTGGCTGCGGTTGTTAAGTCCGTAACACGGTTGGGAAGTGAATCTGACTCCCCACCCCCCCACCCTTGATTTTGCTTGTAGGAAGGTCGCAAAAAGGGAATCAATCAGGTGAACCTCAGACACTGCGGCCGTCATAAATATGAGTCAGTTGTCGAGAATCCAGATGGAAATCACGTGATCACACAGGATCGGGGGGAGTGGGTGGTCACAAGAGTCTGTGGGAAAATTTTTCGTGGAAACCGTCCAGTTGAGAAACTGGAGGCGAGAGATCCAGCCTGACACATAGGACTACAAATCCCATGTGCTGCGGCCATGCTGGCTGAGCTAGCTGAGCCGAACAGAGGTAAGGTAGCCTCCCGCCCATGAAACAACAGGTAGTGTAGTCCCAAACAGGTGTACGAAAGACACGGCTTCAATTACAGCATGAAATAGATCGCAATATTCACCAAAATATCAGTGGGGTGATATACCAAATTGTTGCTCTTTGTGGAGAGAGCACCACTCAGCGAAGCCAGGGGCTGCAATTGGTGTAGTAGCTTCAAGGTAGGAATATTATTTTGAAAAATAACAGCAAACTTCCTTTTCCTGTCTCCCCTCAGGTGATTTCTAAATGGAGAAAGACGAGAGTAGAGGAAGACTCCCTTCTACCTCCGATGGGATCAAAAGTCAGGTAAGGGATGGAGTTCCATATCTGGGCTGCCAGATTCCAATTAACGGAAGGGACCCTGGAGGTCTTCTAGACCAACCCCTTGCTTAGGCAGGAAACCCTCCACCACTTCAGACAAATGGTTATCCAATCTCTTCTTAAAAACTTCCAGGGTTGGAGCATTCACAACTTCTGGTGGCAGGCTGTTCCACTGATGAATTGTTCTGTCAGGAAATCCCTCCTTAGTTCTAGGTTGATGAGTTTCCACCCATTGTCTCTTATTCGGTGCTTTTTTTCAAGAGGCAACTGGACTTTCTGTTTTACCTACTTGGGCCGAGCTCAGAAATTCCATTTTTCTCTTCCCCCTCCCACTCCTCCTCCTCTTCCCCCCTCTCTTCCTCCTCCTCCTCCCTGTTGTCTTCCTCCTCCTCCTCCCTGTTGTCTTCCTCCTCCTCCTCTTCCTCTCTCTCCTCCTCCTCCTCCTTTCTGCAAACCCCTTTCCCGTCTAGCATTGATGACGTTCTCCAGTTGGGTGAGGAAACATCTCCAAGAAAGGCACCATACTCAGCACCACGGGCCCCACAGCCTTCCTCCTCCTCCTTTTCCTCCTCTTCCTCTCTGCAAACCCCTTCCCCTTCTAGCACTGATGACGTCCCTCAGTTGGGTCATGAAACATCTGGAAGAAAAACCACCAAACTCAAGACAGCCCCAAAGAACCCCTTCGCCCAACCCTGAGCTACAAAATATTTATGTCCAGTCAAATTCTCCGGATATAACTTTGAGCTCTTGTCATCCTTGTAGGAGGAAGCGGATCGCCTGGTTGAGGAAGAGACAACCATGAGGAAGGAAGTTGACCTTTTCCTTCAGGAAGAATTAGATAAACTCTTAGCCGAAAAAGAAACCAAGGAACTTCCGAGGAAAACCAGCCAGGAATTCCAGCTGAGTGAGAAACTCAGGGCTCAACCCAAGAAGTCCAAAGTTGGTGTGGAGCAACTGACGAGGTTTGAGAAAACCAAGGTGGAGGAAGACCTCCTGACTCTGCTGGATGAACCATGGGACATCCCCAAGGACCCATCCAGGGGTGAGATGGAAGATCCGTGGGACAAATTATCCTTGTTGGATGAATCGATGCTCAATCTAAAGCCACGAGAGAGAAAAAAGGGTTCCTGGATTCAAGAAGAAGATGAGAAGAGTTCGGAGGACGAAGAGAAGAAGGGAGGAGGACGCCAGCTGGTGGCGAACAAGGACAACCGACTTGTCGAGATGTCAGCCAAGGGGGGACAACATCTCATAAAACCCGTCTTCCCAGATTACGTCGAGGAAGAGGACAGCGTGAAAGAAGGATCCAAGCATAGTTTATGGTGAGAAGAAGAAGGAAGGGGAAAAAAATATACAGGTAGACTTTCAACAATTCATTTAGTCATCGCCATCAGTGATTTACTGGCCAGATGCCCTTCCTGTTGCCAGAGCGGAGTTTTGTTCAGGAGATATGTTATACAACGGCACTGAAAAAACGTGACTTGTGACCGTTTTTCACACTTACGGCCGTTTGCGGCATCCGCATGGTCACCTGATCAAAATTCAGGCGCTTGGCAACTGACTCGTATTTATGACGGTCGCAATGTCCTCCCAGGGTCATGTGATCCCCCTTTTGCGACCTTCTAGCAAGCAACGTCAATTGGGGAAGCCAGGATTGGCTTAACAACTGTGTTTTAATTTAACAACTGCACTGATTCATTGAACAGCTGCGACCAGGAAGGGGCAAAATTCACTTAACAACCGGTGCAATTTCCTTTGGCTGATCTTCCCCCCCTCCCCTTTCTGATTGACCTGAGCAATTCTGCTTATTTTAAATTCTCCTTTTCTCTCTCTCTCTCTCTCTCTCTGCTTTTGCTGTTTTTCTAGGTCCATGCGAAGCAGCATCGGAGCAGTCTTCGAGCAGAAATTTCAGGTAAAAGAGGGAAAGGAGGGAGGGAGGAAAAGAAAGAGATGGGAAAGGAGGGTGGGAGGAAAAGAGGGATGAAAGGAAGGAAAAAATAAGGGCAAAAAAAAGGGAGGGAGGGAAGGAAAAGGAAGCGATGAAAGGAAGGAAAAATAGGATGGGATGGAGAGGGAGGGAAAGGAAAGGAAAGGAGGAAACGAGAGAGAGAGAGGGAGGGGAAGAGAAGGGAAGGGAAGGAAAGGAAAGGAGGAAAGGGAAGAAGAGGGGAGGAGAGGGAAGGGAGGGAAGAGGAGAGGAAAGAAGGAAAAGAAAAGAAAGGTAAGGTAAGGTAAGGTAAGGTAAGGAAGAAAGGAAAGAAGGAAAGGAAAGGAAAGGAAAGGAAAGGAAAGGAAAGGAAAGGAAAGGAAAGGAAAGGAAAGGAAAGGAAAGGAAAGGAAGAAAGAAGGTAAGAAAAGGAAAGCAGGAAAGGAAAGGAGAGGAGGGGAGGGGAGGGAAGAGGAGAGGAGAGAAAAGAAGGAAAGGAAAGAAGAGGGGAGGGGAGGAGAGGAGAAGGGGAAGGAAGGGGAGGGGAGGGGAGGAGAGGAAAGAAGGAAAGGAAAGAAGGAAAGGAAAGGAAAGCAGGAAAGAAAGGAGAGGAGCGAAGGGAAGAGGAGAGGAAAAGAAGGAAAAGAAAAGAAAGGAAAGGGAAAAAAGGAAAGAAGGAAAGGAAAGGAAAGGGAAGCAGGAAAGAAATGAGGGGAAGGGAGGGGAGAGAAAAGGAGAAGAAAGGAGAGAAAAGGAAAGGAAAGGAAAGGAACCCAACAACCATGGATCCTCACCAAATATCTTTTCTTTTTCCTCAGCATTTGCAAAACCTGAAGGGTGCCATGCACAAGAGAAACATCTCCTCACTGCCCTTTGGTTATTTCAGCAAGTAAGAGCCTCTTCCTTTCCACTCCACAGCCTGGACAAGCATCTTGCCATCTTTTTTATTTTATTTTGTTTCGTTTTTTGGTCAAATGACAATATTCCTTAAAAACAACCACCACCACCTGCCCTGACTTAATATTCCACCTGATACGACCGACTCCAGGGCGCTCCTTCTACCTGGGCCATGGAGTAAAACCCACGAGGCGCTTGGCACCTGAGCCCAAATAAATGCTTTATAAAGTTAACTCTGGGAGAAAATCCAGTTTGCAGGGAAGCTTGTCCCGTTCTGCTAGCTGGTTTCCTTTCTCGTGTTCTTTTTCGGGTTTCTTCCCGCTTGCTAAACACCAAACCAGCAATTGGGGTTTGATATGGCAAGCCAGGATCCCTAAACTAAGATGGGCCCCGCTTTTACAGGCTACCATGTCCGGGTTAAGGCAGTGGTGAAATTCAATTTTTTTTTTTACTACCGGTTCTGTGGGTGTGGCAGGGGAAGGATACTGCAAAATCCCCATTCTCTCCCCACTCCAGGGGAAGGATACTGCAAAATCCCCATTCCCTCCCCACTCCAGGGGGAAGGATACTGCAAAATCCCCATTCCCTCCCTACTCCAGGGGAAGGATAATGCAAAATCCCCATTCCCACCCACTCCAGGGGAAGGATACTGCAAAATCCCCATTCCCTCCCTACTCCAGGGGAAGGATAATGCAAAATCCCCATTCCCTCTCTACTCCAGGGGAAGGATACTGCAAAATCCCCATTCTCTCCCCACTCCAGGGGAAGGATACTGCAAAATCCCCATTCCCTCCCCACTCCAGGGGGAAGGATACTGCAAAATCCCCATTCCCTCCCTACTCCAGGGGAAGGATAATGCAAAATCCCCATTCCCACCCACTCCAGGGGAAGGATACTGCAAAATCCCCATTCCCTCCCTACTCCAGGGGAAGGATAATGCAAAATCCCCATTCCCTCTCTACTCCAGGGGAAGGATAACGCAAAATCCCCATTCTCTCCCCACTACAGGGGAAGGATACTGCAAAATCCCCATTCCCACCCCACTCCAGGGGAAGGATAATGCAAAATCCCCATTCCCTCCCCACTCCAGGGGAAGGATAATGCAAAATCCCCATTCCCTCCCCACTCCAGGGGAAGGATACTGCAAAATCCCCATTCCCTCCCTACTCCTGGGGAAGGATACTGCAAAATCCCCATTCCCACCATACTCCAGGGGAAGGATACTGCAAAATCCCCATTCCCACCCCACTCCTGGGGCCAGCCAGAGGTGGCATTTGCTGGTTCTTCAAACTATTCAAAATTTCCGCTACCGGTTCTCCAGAACCTTCCAGAACCTGCTGGTTGATGGGTTGTTGTAAGAAGAAGGAAGAGAGGGAGTACCGCCGGTATTCCTTGATTTACAACTCTTCATTTAGTGACCGTCCGAAGTTACAACAGGGGGAAAAAAAAGAAACCTAGGGCCCTTTTCCACACTTACGACCGTTGCCCAATCCCCATGGTCATGTGATCCTGCTTGGCAATGGACTCGTATTTACGACGGTCAAAATTCAAACACTTGGCCACTGACTCAGATTTATGACGGTCGCAGCGTCCCGGGGTCACGCACGCGATCCCCGTTTTGCAACCTTCCAACAAGCCAAGTCAACGGGGAAGCCAGATTCGTTTAACGACGGTGTGATTCACTTAACAACTGCGGGGGGGGTTCGTTGAACGACGGCGGCAAGGCAGGTGGTGTAAAACGGGGCGCTTCATGACTGTCTCGCTTAGCAGCATAAAGTTGGGGCTCCATTGCGGTCGTAAGTCGAGGACAATCTGTATTACGTGAGCTAATTTAGCAACTTCTCTCTCGCTGTTATTCTGCAAGAGAAAAATGTCCAAAGACAGAACCTTGAATTTATTATATAAACAGGTTTTATATCTGGCAAGGATTTTTTTTTTCTTTCCCGGCTCTTGTCCGGCTTTGGTATCCTTGAGCCGTTGCCCACTCAACGTCCGGTTCCAAGCAAGAGGAGATGGACAGCTCCCAAGTTCTCCGTTGAGTGGGGAAGTCAAGGCAGGATGTCAAATGGACGAGAGAAAGGCCCAGCAAAATCCTTGCACGTTAATTGACTTGGTTGAGTTTCTCTCTTTCTCTCTTTCTCCCTCTTTCTCACTTTCTCTCTCTCTCTTACTCTCTTTCTCTCTCTTTCTCTCTTGCTCTTTCTCTCCTTTTCTTTCTCTCTCGCTTTCTCTCTTTCTCTCACTCTTTCTCTCTCTCACTTTCTCTCTTTCTCTCTCACAATCCCTTTCTCTTTCTCTCTCTCTTGCTCTCTCTCCCTTGCTCTTTCTCTCCCTTTCTTTCTCCCTCTCTTTCTCTCTTTCTCTCCCTCTCTTTCTCTCTCTCACTTTCTCACTTTCTCTCACAATCCCTTTCTCTCTCTCTCTCTCTCTTGCTCTTTCTCTCTGTCTCTCTCTCACACACTCTCTTTCTCTCTCTGTCTCTCTCTCTTGTTCTTTCTCCCCCTCTCCCCCCCTCTCTTTCTCTCGTTCAAAGGTCTAAACACCTTCCCAGCAGTGCAGTTACTGAAAAAGAAGAGGTAGGCTAAGAAATTATATTGATTGTAATGCTCAGTTTGTTTTCAACATGATTCATTTTTCTTCCTATTTCCTCCTCCTCCTCCACCACCATCCCTCCTTCCCCTTCCCCTTCCCCTCCTTCTCTTTTTCCTAGCCCCTCTTCTCATCCACCATCCCTCCTTCTCCTTTCCCTTCTCCTTCTCCTCTTTTTCCTAGCCCCTCATCCACCATCCCTCCTTCTCCTTTCCCTTCTCCTTCTCCTCTTTTTCCTAGCCCCTGTTCCCATCCACCATCCCTCCTTCTCCTTCTCCTCCTCCTCCTTCCCCTTCTCCTCCTTCTCTTTTTCCTAGCTCCTGTTCCCATCCACCATCCCTCCTTCTCCTTCTCCTTCCCCTTCTCCTTCTCCTCCTTCTCTTTTTCCTAGCCCCTCTTCTCACCCACCATCCCTCCTTCTCTTTCTCCTCCTCCTCCTTCCCTTTTTCCTAGCTCCTGTTCCCATCCACCATCCCTCCTTCTCCTTCCCCTTCTCCTTCTCCTTCTCTTTTTCCTAGCCCCTCTTCTCATCCACCATCCCTCCTTCTTTCTCCTCCTCCTCCTTCCCTTTTTCTTAGCCCCTCTTGTCATCCACCATCCTTCCTTCTCCTTTCCCTTCTCCTTCTCCTCTTTTTTCTAGCCCCTCATCCACCATCCCTCCTTCTCCTTCTCCTTCTCCTCCTTCTCTTTTTCCTAGCCCCTCTTCTCATCCACCATCCCTCCTCCTCCTCCTCCTCCTTCTTCCCCTTCCCCTTCCATCCTCCTCCTCCTCCTTCCCTGCGCACAACTGTCGCAAACTGAACCCAAGTCTGGGACATTGGGTGACCAGACCACCCAAGCCCTTCTGAGTTTGCAGTGGGGCTGGGAGTGGGGTGGAAACATCCCAGCACACCTGGACGCTTGGCTTAGAGACCCACAGCTGTGGGCACTTTATGCTCCCAGACGGCCAGGTGGGAGGAAAGCAGGTGGGTTAACACCATCCCTTCTCACTGTCCCATCTTCCATTGCAGCAATCTCCTGAGGAGACAGAGCCACGGCATTGGATTCCATGGTACGTGGGACGTGCTGAGGTTTTCACGTGGGAAAAGTGCCCTGTGCAAATTTCATCCTTCTTTGCGAATATATTTACGGCTGGGAGGACGGGGGAGCTGTGTGTGTATGTGTGGAATAATGGGGAGGGGTTCAGAAGCCTTTTCCCCAAATTTAGAAATTATAGGCAGTCCTCGTTTGAGAACTCCTTGATATCTAGAAAATATTTGCATATATGAAAACCAGTCCATCTTACATCCCTGATCTTCTAGTTCCTGTTTTAATTTAAGTTCACCCTTTTCATCCAATAATTCACCATATCTAATAATTTGTTCCCTTTTATTTATTTATTTTTTCTAAATTAGATTTATATGCCGCCCTTCTCCGGAGACTCAGGGCGGCTTACAATGCGTTAAGCAACAGCCTTCATACTTTTGTATATTTTTATACAAAGTCAGCTTATTGCCCCCACAAACTGGGTCCTCAATTGAGCTACCTTAAAAAGGATGGAAGGCTGAGTCAACTTTGAGCCTGGTGAGACCCGAACTGGTGCAATTGCAGACAGCTGGATGTTAATAACAGGCTTTTAGTCTGTTGAGCTATCCAAGGCTCTTTTTATTTATTTGTTTGATTACATGTTTATACCCGCCCTTCTCTCGAAGGACTCAGGGCGGCGAACAGCCGTAATACAAACAATAAAGACACAAAAGTTAAAAGCAATGAAAACAATGAAATAATTAGGCCATGCTTAAAACCCCAAAACTAAAATACCCGTTAAAACCTATTAAAAAACTCATCGCTCCCTCAGACCAGCGTGATGAGATAGCAAAGTCTTAAGGGAAGGCACGGATATTAAATATGACTGGATATGAAAAAGCTTCAATTGTAGATACCCAAACTGGAATTTTCAGATAGTGATATTTTTTAACCTTCTCCCAATTCAACCATAAAGCTTCCCGTATCGAAAGGACCCCTGTATTTTAGTTCCTTTATACCATAGAAAGGCATGCCATCCCATCAACAAATCCTGTCCCTCCAAATTCAGTATAACACGTGTCATATACTGATATTTTGAAGAGTTTGTGAGCACGAAAAGATTTTAACCGACCGAAACACTGTCAGTAATTGTTTGAAAGGATGATGCTTTTATGTCGTTTTTTTGTTTGAAAAATAAAAAAAAAAACTTTGGAAAAAAAAAAGAAATTACAGGGAGTGCTTGACTTACAACAGGCCGTTTAGTGACCGTTTCAAATGACAACAGGGGACTTATGACCCTTTTTCACACATACAACCGTGGCAGCATCCATACTCAGCCACTGACTCAGATTTATGACGGTCGCAGTGTCCCGGGGTCACGGCGACCTTCCAGCGAGCAAAGTCAACGAGGAAACTCAATTCACATAGCATCCGTATGCCTAACTTAAAAACGGCGGTGATTCGCTTAACAACGGTAGCCAGAAAGGGGTTAAAACGGGTCAAAACTCCCTTAGCAGCGGCCTTGTTGAGGAATAGAAATTTTGGGCTCAATTGGGGTCGCAGGTCGAGGACTGCCTGTATAACTTCAACATCGGGCTGAAATGAAATCTTAAATTCTTTTTTGTTTTCTCCTCAAGGTTTCTGAAGAAATCCAAACCGAAGAGAATTGCCAGCTTCCGCAGAGTAAATATTTGGGAATATTTTTTTTTCTTTTGGTGTAGTTTTTTTGGGGTTTTTTTTTAAACTTCCTGGACGACGGAATTATATTTGTAAATCTCTGTGTTACTATTCAACCGTTCACGTGATTTTCCCCAATCTATATATATGAAAGCGAAAACCACGCACGCATTAATCACGAAATCTCCAGAACCGTAAAGCCTACAAACTTGAAATTTGCCACCTACGTTCCTCTTGGTTTCTAGGTGCTCACTAAGAAAGGATTTTTCGAAATGACCATCAGAGCATTAGTATTTCCTGTATTATTATTAACACGCTCTGATGCTAAGGAGTTGCACTCCCTCTCCGCAACTGAAAAGAAATCTGTTCCAAATGCAAAACACAAGCAGAGGAGAGGAGTTTCACTTTCAGTTTTATTTTTACAGCAGCAAGCAGCTTTACTACAGAACAGTTGAGCTAAGCCACGCCCAGCCTCCTTCCTTTCTCCTTCTTGCTCACAAAGCAAATACTCTTTGAGTTTCCAAACACCCCTCAACTCTCTCACACACTGAGAGGACGCTAGCCAGATGAATACCGATGGATGCTGCCGGCTGGGACATTCTGCTCCCCTTCTGTTCCAACTGCCAGTTGCATTATATTAACACACTCTGATACTATGGGGTTACACATTCTACATTATGTTTCAGGCTGCAAGTGTCAATTGATCAAGCCTGAGCACTTAGTTTCGTAGCGAAGCACGGGCATCCAGCTAGTCTAATCATCAACATGAGTTTTGCAAAGGAGGGGTTTTATACAGGACTGAGGTGTTCTCAAGGGGTCTTCTACCCCAGCCGGAGGTGATGGGTATTGTAGTCCAGGAGAATATTGGATTGGGGAAAGCTGACTTGGAATAAGCGAGTTTCTTAGCAAGAGGGAAAACTAAGGACCCGATTTTGGGTTGGTTTGTCATTCTGATCTTTTTTCGTGTAAGCTGTCTGTGTGTGTTTGTGTGTTTGTATTTTGTAGAAATCCTTCAAGAAATCGCAGCTGGGAGGAGACCAGGTGACAGAGTATGTTCTCTTGGAAAGTAAAAAACAGCACGGATCGCCCTTTCCTTCGGCTTTTTGAAAAAGCAAAAATAAAACTTAAGAAAAGTTTATTTTTAAAGAAAGCCAGGAATTTACCGAAAGGGCCTGGAATGCAACAGGCAAAATGAAAACTGGTGATTTCCCCAGCCAGCATGCTGTAAAATGGGTGGACTTCAACTCGCAGAATCCCCCAACCAGCATCCTTTAAGATGGGTGGACTTCAATTCCCAGAATCCCCCAGTCAGCATGCTGTAAAATGGGTGGACTTCAACTCGCAGAATCCCCCAACCAGCATCCTTTAAGATGGGTGGACTTCAATTCCCAGAATCCCCCAGTCACCATGCTTTAAAGGGGGTGGGCTTCAACTCCCAGAATCTCCCAACCAGCATCCTTTAAGATGGGTGGACTTCAATTCCCAGAATCCCCCAGTCACCATGCTTTAAAGGGGGTGGGCTTCAACTCCCAGAATCCCCTAGCCAGCATGCTGACTGGGGAATTCTGGGAGTGGAAGTCCACCCATCTTTAAATGGCTAATGTGTGCAAGCATTATTTTAACGGGTACCACCAAATGGCTCTCTGTCTCACTTTTACTCTTGCTAACCGGCTGTGTAACTTCAATATCTATTTTTAAAAATTGAGCAAATAATTTTTTTTTTTTTGCCGTCTGTCATTTTTTTTTCACTTTGATCCAACTTTTCTTTTCTTCCAAGGTTGTCTAAAATCTTCAGCGAGGATTTCTTCAAGAGCCAAGATGGGGTATGTTTGGCTAAAATGGTGGGGTTTAATTTGGGTGTTTTGTCCGTTGTTTATTATCCCACTCCGTTTTCCTGAGATTTTGTTGATTAGCCAAACGGAAGTGATGTTCGATCTCAAGACTTCTGTGTAGCCTTAATTCTTCTTAATTTCAGACACTGTAGTAGAAGGAATGTCGACCAAGCCCCACGAGTATCTCCATCTACTTGAATAAATCTAGTGATAGGTGGTCCTCGACTTACGACCACAACTTGAGCTCAACATTTCTGTTGCTAAGTGAAACCCTTAGGAAGTGAATTTTGCCCCCTTTGACGATCTTTCTCGCCACGGTTGTTAAGTGAATCTGGCTCCCTCCGTTGACTTGGCTTGTCATAAGGTCGCAAAGAGGGATCCTGTGACCCCAGGACAACGCAAGCGTCATAAAGACGAGTCAGTTGCCAAGCATCTGAATTTTGATCATCTGAGCATGGGGAGGCCGCAATAATTTAAGTGTGTGAGAAAGGGTCATGTCACATTTTTGAGCCTGGTTGTAACTTCGGTCACTAAACAAACTCTTGTAAATTCAAGGATTAGCTGTATTCAGTTATCCCTTTCTTAGATTCGTGCTAAGCACAGAAAAGCTAACCAAGCCAATTGACTTATGACCGTTCTGTTCAGCGACCAGGGAAGACATAATCGCAGTCTTGGATAGCGGGTTGGACTAGATGACTTACAAGATCCCTTCCATCCCTTCCCTAATCTAATCTAATCTAATCTAATCTAATCTAATCTAATCTAATCTAATCTAATCTAATCTAATCTAATCATCTAATCTAATCTGTTCCCCATTGCAGATGTAAATCGAGGATTATCCATAATCAAAATATTTCGAACTTCCGTTCCTGCATTTTGCACACACAAACCCACACCTAAAAAATTATTTGCAATGTGCAAAACTGGTCAATGCAGGAAGAGATTTGGAGGGTGGGGGGATAAGAGGCTGTACCACCCACCCCCTCAAAAAAAAAACAAACCCAAAAAAACGATGGACCGAGGGAAGGTCATTCTCATCTGTCTTGTGTTCTTCCAGAGAGCCTCCGAAGATCTCCCCGATGAAGATCTATCCCCAAGGTACACATGGTTGTCGCCAGACAACGGAGAGATCTTCACATCCGGGACTTTGACCCAAGAAATTGGGGTGGGGGGGTGGGAGGGAGGGAGGGAGGGAGAAGAAACTGGCCGCCCAGGTTTGCTCTGACGAAATGAACGAACTCCGTTTAATGAGGAAAACGAAACGGCTCTGCTTAAAACTCAGGAGAAACTTCCTGAGACAGAACAATTCACCAGTGGAATGGCTTGCCACCAGAAACGGTGAGGTGCTGCTCCATCCCTGGAGGTTTTCCAAGAAGAGATTGGACAACCGTTGGTCTGGAATGGGGATACGGCAGGGATGGCTAACCCTTTTTGCCATCGTGTGCCGAAAGTGGGGCGGAGTGCGCGGGGTTGAACACACGTGTGCCGACACTCATAATTCAATGTGCCTGCCCCCCATACATGCACACACAACCCCCACTCCCTGGTAGGGCTCTGTAGGTCTGTTTTTTTGCCCTCCCCAGGCTCCAGGGCTTTCTAGGAGCCTGGGGAGGGCAAAAACGGCCTTCCCCACTTCCCCAGATGCTAGAAACTGCCCGTTTCCCATTTTCTGGTGGGCCCAAAAATCAGCCGGCTGGTGTACGCATGCATGCTAGAGCTGAGCTAGCGCAATGCTTGTGTGCCCACAGATATGGCTCTGTGTGCCACCTCTGGCACTCGTGCCTTAGGTTCGCCAACACGGGGATAGGGAGTTGTCTGGAATGCCTGAGAAGGGGGTTGGACTTGAAGACCTCTAAGGTCCCTTCCAACTCTCTTATTCTGCTTTTTCCGTTAGCTAAGGGATCGCTTTAATTTTGAATTCTCTGTTCTCCTCCTCTTTCTACTAGTCCTGAGGATATTCCACAGCAAAATGAAGAGGTAGGGGAAGTGCCAGCCCCCCCCCTCCCCAAATATGTGTGATTTGGTTGTTTCAAATGTTTTTGCGAAGCTCCGAGCAGGATTGCAAAAGGATCTGTCCAAAATGATCCTGCCTTCTTTGAGTCGTGTCATTCATGACTGCACACAGACAGTCCTTGTTTAGTGACCGTTGCTGGTGACGACGGGCATGTTAAAGGGACTTGGCCACCATTCCCTTCGTTTGAGAACCTGTCAGACACTGTTTGTGAAGCTGGAGTCAGATTGCAAGCATCGTTGAGGTTTTCCCCTTCCCTTCACTTAATGACCAAATGACCAGTTCCTGTTATGGTTGCTAAATGAGGACTACCTTGGTCTCACTGCTGGGCCTTCTTTTTGCAGTTGCATTTCGTTTTTCCAAACCTTGAAGTCTTCCCCAGTGCTCTGTATTTATAATATACAAAATATTTAATTTTTTTTCCTCTTTCTTAATGCTTTTTCTACGTCTTTTTTTCCCCCCCTCGTTTTCCCAGGAGTCGAAACAAATTCAGGAGGAGGCGAAGAAACAGGAGGGTGAGTCATTTTTGTTCCTCGCCAGGTAACGGAAAGACCTGTCAATAGATGCTGGAGAATTTCAAATATTCCTGAAATTATTGCTTGCGCATTACAAGAACTGTATTTTTCGGATTATATAAGAAGCACCTAAATTTAGAAAAGGAAAACAACAACAACAAAAGTTTTTGGCCCATTTTCAGGCTTTTTTCCAACCCATTTTGAGGCCTTTTCTGGCCCATTTTCAGGGGTTTTTTCGGCCCTTTTTTCAGCTTTTTTTTTTTGCCCATTTTCAGGCCTTTCTCTGGGGCTTTTTTCGGCCCTTTCTTTGGCTTTTTTGGCCCATTTCAGGCCTTTTTCTGGGGCTTTTTTCAGCCCTTTTAGAGGCTTTTTCTGGCCTTTTTCTGGGACTTTTTTCAGCCCTTTTAGAGGCTTTTTCTGGCCCATTTTCAGGGCTTTTTCTGGGACTTTTTTCAGCCCTTTTAGAGGCTTTTTCTGGCCCATTTTCATGGCTTTTTTCAGCCCTTTTTTCAAGGCTTTTTTCGGTCCTTTTTCAGGGCCTTCCTTTTCTGGCCCATTTTCAGGCCTTTCTCTGGGGTTTTTTCAGCCCTTTTTGAGGCTTTTTCTGCCCTTTTTCAGCTTTTTTTTTGCCCATTTTCAGGCCTTTCTCTGGGTTTTTTTCTGGCCCTTTTTTCAGCTTTTTTTGCCCATTTTCAGGCCTTTCTCTGGGGTTTTTTCAGCCCTTTTAGAGGCTTTTTCTGGCCCCTTTTGAGGCCTTTTTCCGGGGCTTTTTCTGGCCCTTTTTTCAGCTTTTTTGGCCCATTTCAGGCCTTTTCCGGGGCTTTTTTCAGCCCTTTTAGAGGTCTTTTCTGCCCATTTTCAGGCCTTTCTCTGGGGCTTTTTTCGGCCCTTTCTTTGGCTTTTTTGGCCCATTTCAGGCCTTTTTCCGGGGCTTTTTTCAGCCCTTTTAGAGGCTTTTTCTGGCCTATTTTCAGGGCTTTTTCTGGGACTTTTTTCAGCCCTTTTAGAGGCTTTTTCTGGCCCATTTTCAGGGCTTTTTCCGGGGCTTTTTTCAGCCCTTTTAGAGGCTTTTTCTGGCCCATTTTCAGGGCTTTTTCCGGGACTTTTTTCAGCCCTTTTAGAGGCTTTTTCTGGCCCATTTTCAGGGCTTTTTCCGGGGCTTTTTTCAGCCCTTTTAGAGGCTTTTTCTGGCCCATTTTCAGGGCTTTTTCCGGGACTTTTTTCAGCCCTTTTAGGGGCTTTTTCTGGCCCATTTTCAGGGCTTTTTCCAGGGCTTTTTTCAGCCCTTTTAGAGGCTTTTTCTGGCCCATTTTCAGGGCTTTTTCCGGGGCTTTTTTCGGCCCTTGTTGAGGCTTTTTCTGGCCCATTTTCATGGCTTTTTTCAGCCCTTTCCTTTTTTCAAGGCTTTTTTCGGTCCTTTTTCAGGGCCTTCCTTTTCTGGCCCATTTTCAGGCCTTTCTCTGGGGCTTTTTTCAGTCCTTTTTTTGGCTTTTTCGGGCTTGTTTTTTGGGCTTTTTTGGCCCATTTTTTAGGCTTTTTGGGACCTGTTTTTGAGGCTTTTTTTGGCCTCGGTTTTTTTTTCCCAGAAAGAACGGGTGAAAAAAAGCCGAAACAACGGGCCAAAAAAAGCCCCGACAACAGGCCAAAAAAAGGCCTGAAAAAGACCAAAAAAAGGCCTGAAAATGGGACGTGCGGAGGCCAAAAAACAGCCGACGGTTGTCAATATTTGATCTATAAGACGCACAGACATTTTCACCCCCTTTTGGGAGACAAAAAAAAATGTGTCTTATAGTCCGAAAAATACGGTAGTCCTTGACTTACAACAGTTCACTGAGTGACCATTCGAAGTTATAACCGCACTGAAAAAAGTGATTACGACCGTTTTTCCCTCTCGCGACCATTACAGCATCCTCATGATCAAAATTCAGACTCTTGGTAACCAACTCGTATTTATGACGGTTGCCAAGTCCCAGGGTCGCATGATGCCCTTTTAACGACCGTCTGACAAGCAAAGTCAACGGGGGAAAGCCAGATTCACTTAACAACCGGATTGCTAACTGAACAACTGCCGTGCTTCACTTCGGGCAAATGTAGCAAGGAAAGTCATAAAACGGAGCAAAATTCACTCATCAATGAACTATCTCATCTAGCAGCAGAAATTTCGGGTCGTAAGTCAAGGACTTGCCTGTTATTGGCTCCTCAGATAATTCTCTCCAGATCTCCAAGCAGATCTTGCTCCTTGCAACCGCCGTAAAAGTGAGGCCACCGATCCGGCACCCCTCCACAAATTTCAAAATGTGAAATTCTGCCTTGTTCCTTAGCTTTCTGCCACCGGATTCTCAATTCTCCCTTCCTTCTGCGCCTGCCTGCCAATTGCATGTCATTTCGGAGACGCGTAATACAGGCCGACAATCACCCGGCGGAGAGAGCCGGTCGATTGCAAATTGGCTCACTTCTTGCACTCAAAATAATGTGCTGGAGACTGCCAGGCGCTTTTCACCTGAAAGAGCTCACGTCAGCCTGCATTCCCGTAAGCCTTCCCAGGTGAACCCGAGTGTAAGACAGACCAAACCGGTTAATGGTTCTTTACTGCAAGACTGCATTAACAGAATTTTGCAAGCCTAAAAGTACATCCCTCCATCCCATTTTACAGGCCAAGGCACTAGGGAGGGTCCCTTCTGAGCCCCCCCCCCCTCTCTTTCTCAAGGTAGTCCGCGACCTACGAACACAATCGAACCCAACATTTCTGTTGCTAAACAAGACAGTTACTGCCTTATTTCTCGCCACCGTTCTTAAGGGAATCACTGCGCTTGTTAAGTTGTTAAGCAAATCGGGCTTCCCCATCGATCAGTGTTGGTGAACTTTTCGACACCGAGTGCCGAAACAGGAGAGCGTGCACATGCAGGAGCGCTGGAAGAGCAGCTCCGGAACTGAGCTTCCATTTTCCGGTGTGCCATGTGGTCTTTCTGGTGTGCATGCGCGAGCGAAGACCACCTGGCCAGCGCTCATGTGTATCCCAGAAACCAGAAGGCTCAGCTTTCAGTTTCCGGTGGTCCCATGCACGCAACCAGTTAGCCAACTGGTGTGCCTGAAGAGGTGGCTCTGTGTGCCACTTCCAGCACGCATGCCATAAGTTCCCCATCACGGCCATAGACTTTGCTTGTCCGAAGATGGTACTGGTTTCCCAGTGGAACTGAAAATCCTTTGACTTGTATACTGTGGTGGGATTCAAATAATTTAACAACCGGTTCTCTGCCCTAATGACCGACTGGGTAGGCTTCGCTCGATGGTCATGTGACCGTGTGGGCATGGCCAACTCGACATCACTCACATCGATGGGTGCTTCACCTTAGCTGTTACAATGTAATAAGGGTTAACCAGAGAGGCAGTTTCTGTAAGCAGGGCAATAAAGATTAGGCTAGAAGCAACACCGGAATGTTTCAGTTCCTTACAGGATTAGCCCTGTAAAGTGGGGGAAAAAAACAACAAAATAAGATGGCTTAGGACCTGGTTATTTACAGGACCGCTTACTACCACCAATAGCCTCCCACCGGCCTGTACGCTCCCATAGAGAGGGGCTCCTCTGGGTGCCGTTGGCCGAACAATGTCGACTGGCGGCCCCCAGGGGGAGAGCCTTCTCTGTGGGAGCAACTACCATCTGGAACAAGCTCCCCCCAGATATACGGAGGGTCCCCGGACCTGCGCACCTTCCGTCACGCGCTCAAGACTTACTTATTCCAACAAGCCGGCCTGACCTAAGTTATTTTCCCCTTTTAATTGTGAATTTTAATTTGTTTTAAATTATTGGGGTTTTAATTGTCAGCCAACTTATTTAATTCGTTTTATTCTATTTTAAATTTTTGTATTTATATGTTTTATTTATGGCTGTACTCCCCAGGAGTAGGGTGGTTTATAAATCTAATAAAATGAAAATCAAATGAAAATTTATTCCAACAATCGGTTCTCCAAACTTCTTAGGTTCTCCCGAATCGGTAGGAAACAGTTGAATCCCATCACAAGCTTTTCTCCTCATTGTCGCTTTCTCCTGTCTAGAGGTTCCTAGTAGTTCGTTGTGGCACATGGGACAGTTGACCAGTCACAAGGACAAGGGCCACTCCCGCGAGTTTCCAGACTCCATTTATAAGGTGACTGTGTGAATGGAAAGGCAGCAAATATATATATATTCTGATGGCGATCTATTTGTGTTTTTCAACCTTGCCAACATTAAGATGGGTGGACTTCAACTCCCAGAATTCCCCAGTCAATATGGTTTAAGATGGGTGGACTACAACTCCCAGAACCCCCTAGACAGCATTCTTTAAGATGGGTAGACTTCAACTCCCAGAATTCCCCAGCCAGCATGTCTAGCTAGGGAATTCTGGGAGTTGAAGTCCACACCCCAAGATTGAAAAATGCTGATCTACTTTTGCCATATCTGCCTGGTGACTTTATTTGGCAGTTTATCCCATGGCCTGGCTGTGTCTTGACTCGGATTGTGTTATTTTCTTTTTGTGGTGTTTTCTTTTCTTTTGCAATTCCCCCCAAAAATATAGGACATTGGGTATTTCAAAAAGATTAGACAGACGAGCGTCGTGAATCCACAGTTAAGAGGAAAAGTGGTGGATTTAACCAGATAGGAGAAATGGTGGATTTTTGGGGGGTGTTTTAGGAAGAATTTTTGCAAATGCAAAATTAACCTTCGGTCTTTCGTTGTCTTTTTTTCTTTTTCTAGGACAAAGCGTACAAGCAGAAATTTGCAAAGCATGAACGGGACTGTAAAGTGGCGGTGAGTTTTTGGTGTCATCCTGATTTCTGCTTGGTGATGTTTCCTATCTCTGTGCTTGGTTGGTCCAATCGATTTGGTCCTCCGAACCATAGAGTTTGCTTCCCCTCTGGTTTTATTTTATTAGTTGGGTAATTTGGTCCAGCTCAAGATTTAGATGGTCCTGGAATATTCGTTTTAAACTTTATTTTCAAAGGCAGTCATTCGTTTGGCAAATCACAAAACCAATGCATCCATTTATTGCTCCCTTCAACAAACATTCACCATCATCTTTTAACAACCCCATAATCCCTTGCGGGATGGAGTCTGGGCAACTGAATGGAGCTAGCAGAGTGGCCAGATGCCCTTCCTGTCACCGATACGGATTTGTTCAGCAGATATATTCTCATTGCGCCCAGAGAGAGAAATATCTGCCTGCATCTAGGAATCAAACTCAGAGCCTCCCCGGATTGGGAGGCGAGAGCTCCACCTCTAGGCCACCGCACCGCTCAAGTTCCAGGGAAACACTACAGTGCCCATCATCCACAGCCAAGCAGAATTGCAATTCTACCACCTTCAGTTGGCAATTGAAAGTGGCCGGCTGGTTAACGATCTGAAATTGCAAAATGTGGAGTAAAAGTAACATTTTGGGATTTCAAACGATTGTCAAATCTTGGATGGAGCAACTACCCTCTCCGCAGGGTATCCGCAGAGGAAGAAGGGTCCCAAAAAAAATGGCTGCCATTTTGACTTTTTTGACTTTTTAAGACTTTCCCTTGCTACCTCCCAGGTGCCTTTACCTCTGCAAGAACTGATAGAGGAAGAAGTTTTGGCGATCTTAAAGGCTACGCTGCTCGGTGAGTTAACTTAAACATACACATTTATCTTTATTACAGCCAAAGGCCAAAGATATAACCAAAAAGCAATTACTTTCAGTATAGTCCTCCACTTACGACAGTTCATTTAGTGTCCGTCCAAAGTTATGTCACTGACAGGGTTAGGGTTAGGGATTTGCAGTATTCTTCCCTGGAGTGGGGAGGGAATGGAGATTTTGCAGTATCCTTCTCCGGGAATGGGGAGGGAATGGGGATTTTGCAGTATCCTTCCCCTGGAGTTGCATGAACCATGCGATTCATTTAGCGACGGCTAACCACCGTGGACAAAAGTTTCTAAATTGAGTGAGGTTCGCTTTAACAATCCGTTCTAGCTTAGCGACAGAAACCCTGGTCGTAATCGAGGTTCTCGGACCCAAGGAGACGCAACTTCTGAACTGCGAAACGGGGAAATCTGAAACCACAAAAGGAAGTTCAAAATTCCAAATCTTGTTCGTTTTTGTTTTGCTTTTTTTTTCTCTCCTTTCCAACCCCATTCAGCTTATCAGAAACAACTCGGGTGAATCACCCTCTCACGGAACAGATGGAGCAACAGGTTGACAAGTTACAACCTGCAGTTACAAGGAAGGGGTGTCATCTGAGCCCCAAAAATCCAGACTCGGAAGGATCACCAGTCCCACTTCTCTCCATCCCTCTCGGGGAGCCTCCCCACCCCCAGTCTCAACTCTGTCACTCCCCCCAAAACTGGAAATAAAGAAGTAAATTTTGCTTTCCCCCCCCCCTCCCCTTAAATTGCAGCCTCTTGTCCATGAAAGCCTCAGCGTTTTATCCAAGTGTTTCTTCAGCTTGCCCACTCAGAGATGGGTGGACTTCAACTCCCAGGATTCCCCAGTCAGCAGGCTTTCCTCCCGCCTCCCTCCTCCTCCTCCTCCTCCCAACTCCCTTCTAGCATTGATGATGTTACCTAGTTGGGTCTTGAAACATCTGCAAGAAAACAATTCAGCTCGAGAGCACCAAGGGCCCCTCATTTCAACCCTGAGCTACAAATAATTTTTCCTTTTTTTTCCCCCTGCTGCCCCTAACGCACCTCTGAAACACACAATCCATCACCCCTTCCTCTTTCTACATGCACATTGCCAATCAAACTAAACGGGCATAGCCTGGCATTTTTCTGGCAATGCCCCTTATCTTCTTTGCACTTTTATCCATCCTTCCGCTGGTTGTCGTTCGACCCAACGAGCCTCAAAAACGCTTGAGATTTTCTCCGCAAAGGATCCACCACTGGCAACACACACACACACAATTCAGACCTAAATCGCTTTTAAGAAAGTCCTGTTGGAGGGGTCAAAGCTGGCCCAGAATCCATGTGCCAAGGTTTGCCTCTGCCGTGCCACAAAGGGGAAAAAAAATGTCTCTGGTCATGCGCAGGCCGCCAATCTCAGGCCCCAACCACCAGCCCGCGCGCGGCTCAGCTCTCAAAGATGAATTTTCTCGGCCATGAGGACTAGACTCTTGAGAAGGGTTTCTTCACTGTAGAGTTCTCCTGGTTTTAAGTGTGAAAAAATTGGGATTTTTTTTTCCTCCGGATGAAAGTGGAAAGGGGGCTCGTCCTCGCCAGCCACACTCACCCACGCTCTCACACCCATTTTAACGGCAACGGCAGGATTTCACAACCATGTTGCTTAGTTGTTGGACTTTGGGCTGGCGGCCGACGTAATACAGAATGGTCAAAGGTTCCAATTTGCGGGCCACGCAACAAGAGCAGCCGAGCCTTCGGGGTTCACTTTACTGTACTGGGAAGCACCTGGAGAAAAAAAAAGGTGCAAAAGGAAGAAAAAAAAAAGGATTGGGCACCAAATTATCTCCCAAGCCCACCCTCAATTCCAGTACAACCCATCATTGGTTTCAAAGCCCCTTTAAACCACCCCAGCCGATTTAAAAAGGCCTTCCTGAAATTTTTACTCAATCCTTTTTTTTTTTAATTCTCCCCTCCATTTTTCAAACAGGAGTTTGCAAACCGAGTCCCACGCGCAAAAACCTAAAATCAAACAGCGGAGAGAAAAAAGACAAACATTTACACATAGCCCATTTTTTATCTCCATTCCAAGATTCGAAGTCCAGGGATATATACATATATATATATATTTTTAAAAAGAGTTCTCAGTCTGAAAAAAACATTTGAAAACCTCTGTTTTAAAAGGTTCAAAAGCTTGCAAATGGTTTTAAAACTGGGAAAATCTGTTAGTTTAAAAAATTTTTTTTTTTGAAAGGTTCTTTTAATAACAGGGGGGTCTCCAAACTTGGCAACTTTAAGACTTGTGGGTTTCAATTCCCAGAATTTCTTATCTGGCATGCTTTAAGAAGGTGGATTTCAACTCCCAGAAACCCCTAGCCATCATGTTTTTAAGATGAGTGGATTTCAAATCCCAGAATCCCCCAGCCAGCCTGCTTGAAGATGGGTGGACTTCAACTCCCAGAATACCCCAGCCATCATGCTTGAAGATGGGTGGACTTCAACTCCCAGAATCCCCCAGCCATCATGCTTTAAGATGGGTGGACTTCGACTCCCAGAATCCCCCAGCATCATGCTTTAAGATGGGTGGACTTCAACTCCCAGAATCCCCAGCCATCATACTTTAAGATGGGTGGACTTCCACACCCAGAATCCCCAGCCATCATACTTTAAGATGGGTGGACTTCAACTCCCAGAATCCCCCAGCCATCATGCTTTAAGATGGGTGGACTTCGACTCCCAGAATCCCCCAGCATCATGCTTTAAGATGGGTGGACTTCAACTCCCAGAATCCCCCAGCCATCATGCTTTAAGATGGGTGGACTTCGACTCCCAGAATCCCCCAGCCATCATGCTTTAAGATGGGTGGACTTCGATTCCCAGAATTCCCTAGCTGGCATTCTTGAAGATGGATGGACTTCGACTCCCAGAATCCCCAGCCAGCCGGCCGATTGGAGGCTGATTCTCACCATGTTATGGCGCATATTGGTAGTTAGGCTATATTGGCAGCTGCCGGCACAGAGATTCGCTTTGTATCCTTTAGGCTGATGGATCCATTTCCACTTCAGATCCTTCCGAAAATCTTATATATAGTGGGTGAAGGCAGCAGTCTTTATCCGAATTCCTGCATGAAGCCAGAAGAAGAAGAATTTCAGGAGTCGAATCACATGGCGTTAATCAGTGGAACTCACAGCCACAAGATGGAGCGATACACAAGTATTCCTCAACTTATAAACCATTCATTTACTGACTGTCTGAGGTTACAACGGCACTGTAAAAAGCGACTTATGACCGTTTTTCACACTTAACGACCGCTGCACTTTCCCCACATGATCCAAATTCAGAGGCTTCGCAACTGACTCATATTTATGACAGTTTCAGTCTCCAAGTTCATTTTGCGGCCGTCCGACAAGAAAAGTTGACGGGAAGCCTGATTCACTTTAACACCATGTTGCTAACTTAACCGTACCGATTCGCTTAACCGTCCGGCTTCTCTCTTGACTTTACTTCTGAAAAGGTCGCAAATGGGGATCACGTGACCCCCGCCCCCCCCCCGGGGACTCGGCAGCCCGTCATAAATATGAGTCAGCTGCCAAGCGTTTGAATTTTGACCTCGTGGGGATGACGCAGCGGTCGTTAAGTGTGAAAAACGGTCAGCGATCAGCTTCTCAGTGTCGACGTAACCTCGAAACAGTCACTAAACGAATGCTTGTACATCAAGGACTATCTATCTATACACAAATGTTCCAGGTCCTGTTTTTTGCAAATCCGGTGGGATTGTGCAATTTTTTTGAGACCGATTTCAGAGTCTATCATTCTGCTGGATGTTTTGGATCTCACCTGGGGCAGCTGGAGGTGTGAGCTGCCCGGCGATGCCGACCCTTCGGGGCAGGGTCCAGCTGGTTTGGGGGCAGCAAGGTGAGGATCAGGTGTGGGGTTTTGTGTGTGAGATCCGGGAGTCTGGACCAACCTTTCCATGCTTCCTTGATGAGGTTGTCATCCAGACCTGTAAAATGTTCAGAAAACACACACTTTTTAAAAAAAAATTTATTTATATGCCGCCCTTCTCCGGAGACTCAGGGCGGCTTACAATGTGTTAAGCAATAGCCTTCATACTTTTTTATACAAAGTCAGCTCATTGCCCCCACAAACTGGGACCTCAATTTACCTACCTTAGAAAGGATGGAAGGCTGAGTCAACCTTGAGCCCGGTGAGATTCGAACTTGCAGTAATTGCAGGCAGCTGGTGTCACTTTAGCACCCACTCTAAGCTGCTGCTTAAGCTGCTTGAATTTTGGTGCCCGCAGGAAGAGTTTGGAAAATTCACTCATCCACGACTCGCACTCCCCACGAGGAGGAGGAGTGGCGAAGAGGTTGGACTAACAGACTTATCCTCATGGACAGATTTAACCAGAGAGGAAACGTGACTTATTTCTAATCGGAGGAGTCCTTGGCTGCTCTCTGGATTCGGTGACTTTCTTGCAGGTGTTTTGAGACCCCATTAGTAACATCATCAGTGCTAGAAGGGAGTGTGGTTTATGGAGGAGGAGAAGGAGGAGGAAGAAGAAGAGGAAAAGGTGGAAGAGGAGGAGGAGGAGAAGGAGGAGGGAGAGGAGGAGGAGGAAAAGAAGAAGAGGAAAAAGAAGGAAGAGGAAGAGAAGGAGGAGAAGGAATGGCAAAGGAGGGAAAGGAGGAGGAGAAGGAAGAAGAAGAGGAAGGAGGAGGAGAAGGAATGGTAGAGGAGGAGGGAGAGGAGGAGGAAGAAGAGAAGAGGAAAAGGAGGAGGAGGAGGAGGAAAAAGAGGAAAGAATGGAGGAGGAGAAGGAGAAGAAGGAATGGCAGAGGAGAGGGAGAGGAGGAGGAAGAAGAAGAAGAGGAAAAGAAGGGGGAAAGAGAAGAAGGAATGGCAAGATGAGGGAGAGGAGGAGGACGATGAAGAGGAGGAGGAGAAGAAGGAGAAGAAGGAATGGCAGATGAGAAGGGAGAGGAGGAGGAGGAAGAAGAGGAGGAGGAGGAAGAGAAGAAGAAGAAGGAGAAGAAGGAATGGCAGATGAGAAGGGAGAGGAGGAGGAAGAAGAAGAAGAGGAAAGAGGAAGAGGAAGAGAAGGAGGAGAAGGA
>CM075975.1:8453574-8524827 GCA_038048745.1 Coluber constrictor foxii
GAAAAAAAAGGATGGCCATAAGTGCGATCAGTCCTCGCACTTACGGCCATCGCGGAATCCGTACAGTCATGTGAGCAAAATTCAGGGACTTGGCATGCATTTAGGGTGATCGTCGTATCCCGGAGACATGGGACGACTTTCCCAGCCGGCAAACTCAATGGGGAGGGGGAAGGCGGACTCGCTTAAGGACCGCAGAGTGATTTGCTGAAACAAAACGTCGAAAAACCAAGCGTGTGCGACTCACTGAAGAGCCGCCTCCTTTAAGCGATGGAAACTCCTGGTCCAATTGTGGTCGTACGTCGAGGACTTGCTCGTAGCGACAGACGCAACATTTTCATTGCACTAAATGCGGTATGTATTTTTTTTTACCTCGTTGGGTTGCGTTTGCTGCGATGGCTGCTTTATTGGCAGAAGTAGATTTAGCTGCTTTTGCAAGCCGTTTTGTTTTTTTTAATCGTCAGCTCTCCTCCGCTTCTCAGATCAGACACACACCCGTGTTTGGGGGGGGGGGAACGCTAAACAACCCCCTTCCTCAAGTCAAGCCAAATCTTTAGGGACGCTCAGCTTCCAGGTGTTCAGGCAACATCTGGAGGGTTGCCTCCGTCCAGATGTGCTTTGACAGGAGCATTTTTCAGGAGAGCTATTTTTAGTCCGCCGGGAGCCATAAAAAGGAGGCTTCCAGTTGTCAGGATTTACTGTTTTCGGTGGCATCAATCTTAACCAGGTTTAAGTGAGTCTCGTCACTCACATCTTAGGCGGGGGGGGGGGGGGGGGGGGGGGGGGGAGATATGCAGGTCCTCCCTGAGATGGAGAAAATGATTTCAATCCCTCTGGTGGTTTCTTTTGGGTTTCCTTCCCTCCCTCCCTCCCTCCCTCCCTCCTCCCTCCCTTTCTTTCTTTCTTTCTTTCTTTCTTCTTTCTTTCTTTCTTTCTTTCTTTTCTTTCTTTTTCTTTCTTTCTTTTTCTTTCCTTCCTTCCTTCTTTCTTCCTTCCTCCTTCCTCCCTTCCCCCATCCCTCTCCCTTCCCCCTCCTTCCTTCCTTCTGCTTTCCTTTCCTTTCCTTACTTTCCTTTCTCCCTTTCTTTCTCCCTCCTCCTCCTCCTTCCTTCTTTCCTCCCTCCCTCTTTCTTTCTTTCTCTTTCTTTCTTTGTTTTGTTTTTCCTTCCTTCCTCCTTCCACCCTTCCCCCATTCCTCTTCCTTCCCCTCCCTCCTTCCCTCTTCCTTACTTCTGCTTTCCTTTCCTTTCCTTTCCTTTCCTTTCTCCTTCCTTCCTTCTTTCCTCCCTCCCTCAAGTCCCTTTCTTTTTCTTTCTTCTTTCTTCTTTCTTTCTTTCTTTCTTTCTTTTTTTTCCTTCCTCTTCCCCATCCCTCCCTCCCCCTCCCCCTTCCTTCTTCCCTCCTCCTTCCTTCTGCTTTCCTTTCCTTCCTCCCTCCTCCTCCTTCCTCCCTCCCTTCCTCCCTCCCACCCTCCTTTTCTTTCTTCTTTCTTTCTTTCTTTTCTTTCTTTCTTTCTTTCTTTCTTTCTTTCTTCTTTCGTTCTTTCAGGCCATTTTGGGACCATTTTTCAGGCTGTTTTGGGCCCATTTTTGGACCGTTTTCAGGCCATTTTTCGGGCCGTTTTTGGCCCCGGAAAACAGCCTGAAAACAGCCAAAAAAACAGGCATCCATGTCCTGGTCAGCTTCGGGCTTCCGGTGCTCCGGCACATGCAAATGCATGTCCATGCACGCTCGTTCTGATTTGGGCACTCAGTGCCGAAAAGATCGGCCATCATTTGCCATAGGCAATCCTGGCTAGCTGGGGAGAGGGGGGGGGGGAGAGGAAAGGAGAGAGGCGAAAGGAGGTCATTGCTAAGTCTGCAGCTTCAGGGTTTATTTGCAAGCGGGACGGGGGGGGGGGAGCACAGGTTAATGGAAGGGAGAATAAATCCCCCCCACCCCACCCCTTGGGTGTTGTTTATCAATGTGCCAAAAAAAAAGAAAAAGAAAAAAAGAGTTGACAAGTTAGGGCCTTTAACAAGTGAAACCGAATGGGATCACGGGGGGTTCAGACATAAATAGAGATCCATTAATGCTGGCAACGAGGTTGCTGGGAGGGGGCAGCTTTGAGGGAGGGAAAGCACCGAGCTCCAAGAGCACCCAGGATCCCACAGTCCTCCTCCCCCTCCTTTCCCTTCCAGCACTGATAATGTTTTGAACCTATGGTGAGCCTATGGCACACTAGGCCACCTGTGACACGCGGAGCCATATCTGTGGACACATGGGCATTGCCATAGCTCAGCTTCCGGGCCCACAGGAAGTCGGGAAACGGGCCGATTTGGGCCTAAAGAGGGCCTCCGGGGGATGGGTGGCGGAGGCTGTTTTTGCCCTCCCCAGGCTCCAAGACAGCTTACCGGGCCGACCGGTAACCTTTTTGCCATTGCGTGCCAAAAGCGGAGAGAGTGTGGGGGGCGTCGCACACACGTTGAATTATGGATGTGGGCACGCACGCGCGTGACGCCCTTCCCCGCTTTTGGCACGTGAGGGCAAAAAGGTTAGCCATCACTGTACCAGCCTGTGTGACTGCTGCTTGCATAATCAATGGCTATCGGAAGAGGCTGCCTAGTGTTGCTCTGTGGGAGTGACTGTTCTCAGCTGATCTTTTCTAGTCAACTTTCTTGAAAATGAGGGCAGGCGGGGGGTGGGGTGGGGGGGGATTTCCCCACCCTCCTCATAGAGGGGTGGGAGGCTTAATCTCTTTCTAGCCCAGGTTAGCTTCAAATATGCTTATTTATAAATCCATTCCGTGGCATTTAAGAACTAAGCCGTAGATTAAAAGAAGAAGAAGAAGGAAATTATAGGAAAGCTTGCGTCGTTTAAAATATATTTTTTTTCTCCTCTAAGCACATTCTCACATACTTTGTGTGTGTGTGTGTGTGTGTGTGCTTCTTATCCTAAAAATGACCTTTTCTTTTTTTTACATCCACATTTCCTGGTTGCTGAAAAATTTGGAGAAGGACCAAGAGAGAAAGCTGGTTAAAAGTCGGTTTGTTTAAAAAAAGACCAAGATTCCCCTCTCTGTCACAAGCCAGCATGTATCCCTTGTTCAACCACCATTGCAGAAATGGCTGCATTTCAATGCTGAATAAAAAGATAGGAACACCTGATGAGGAGATATATTCCTTGAAATAGATAGATAGATAGATAGATGATAGATAGATAGATAGATAGATAGATAGATAGATAGATAGATAGATAGATAGATAGATAGATGGATGGATGGATGGATGGATGGATGGATGGATGGATGGATGGATGGATGGATGGATGGATGGACGGATGATAGATAGATGATATACATGATAGATCGATGATAGATAGATAGATAGATAGATGGATGGATGGATGGATGGATGGATGGATGCATGGACGGACGGACGGACAGACGATAGATAGATGATATACATGATAGATCGATGATAGATAGATTGATAGATGGACAGTCAGACATTTACCACTAGATAACTATCTTCTACCATCCACATCTATCTTTCTGTCTGTCTTGTCTAGATAGATGATAGATAGATAGATAGATAGATAGATAGATAGATAGATAGATAGATAGATAGATGAAAGAAAGAAAGAAAGAAAGAAAGAAAGAAAGAAAGAAAGAAAGAAAGAAAGAAAGAAAGAAAGAAAGAAAGAAAGAAAGAAGAAAAAATTTTATTGGCCAAGTGTGATTGGACACACAAGGAATTTGTCTTTGGTGCATAGGCTCTCAGTGTACATAAAAAAAATTAATCAAGAATCGTAAGATACAATACTTAGTGATAGTCATAGGTTACTAATAAGCAATCAAATCATACTAGGAAATAAATACAACAATATAAATCGTAAAGATACAAGATACATATATATATATACATACATACATACATACATACATACATACATACAGACAGACAGACATACGTATGTACGTACGTACGTATATACATACATACATACACACACACACACATTTGGTATAAAATGGTTTGTCGTGAATGCGACAGCTTGTGGGTTCCTGGATTGGAGCCGAAAGGCAAAAGGGAAGCAGTATGCTCCCTCTCATATTGGGGTAGACCAAGTGCTTTGGCAGAAAATATATATATATTCTTGGTTTATTTTTTGTTCTACTTCATATTTATTTTTGGTGAACGGCGAAGAATGCTGGCTTTCAATTGGGGACGCTTTCAATTTGGATATTTCCTGATGCCTCCTAATCTTGTGGAGGGGGCAGTAAACAAATTTAGGGCACAAATAAAGAAAACCCCGGACCGAAAAGGTGCAGAAATCCGACACGTCGGTTGTTGAGGGCAGCATGCAAGAGGAACGTTCAGCTTGAGTGTGTTGGACTCGGGGGCAGCTTGAAAACCTGAAGGAGAATATCTCATGAGGCACAGAAAGCTTTAATGCTAGGCAGGAGACCGGGATGATGACAGCTAAATCTCAGGAGTCTTCGGTCCTCCAAAATGTGTCAGCCTCGCGGGAGAAGCCAGACAGAAATCACAACTGGATAAACTTAATTCTGTGTTTATTGTAAAGCTACCCCGACAGAATCTGGCTGGTCTGAAAGTATCATTCTCCCGCTGTCGATTTTTAACAGGCTGAGAAACTCAGAGGAGGTCCATTGTGAGCCTCTCGCCTTGCCCGTTATGGGTCGTCCTTGACTTACGACCACGATTGAGCTCCAAATTTCCGTCGCTGGGTGAGGGAGCGGGGACGTTTTGCCCCATTTTACGACCCTTCACACCGCATTTGTGAAGCGAATCACCGCGGTTGTTGAATGAAGAACAGGGTTGTGAAATGAACCTGGTGTCCCCATTGACTTCGCTTGTCAAAAGCAGGAATTGCCTGAGCCCGGGGACACTGTAACCGTCATAAATGTGAGTCAGTGGCCAAGCTGACATTAGACATTAGAGCCTGGATAGCTCAGCAGACTAATGCATTGTAATTTAGTCCGCAATTAGCAAGTTCAAATCTCACCAAGGTTGACTCAGCCTTCCATCCTTTCTAAGGTGGGTCAATTGAGGACCCAGTTTGTGGGGGCAATAAGCTGACTTTGGATAAATATACAAAAGTATGAAGGCTATTGCTTAATGCATTGTAAGCCGCCCTGAGTCTCTGGAGAAGGGCGGCATATAAATCAAATAAATAAAAAAAAGCATCTGAATTTTGATCACGTCACCAGGGGAAAAATGCAACGGTTCTAAGGCTTACAAAGTCCCTTTTTTTAGTGCCCTTGAAACTTTAAACCAGGGATCAGCAACCTGCGGCTCTGAATGTGGCTCTTTCACCCTTCTGCTGAGGCTCCCTGTCACTCAAAGTATGTGTCACAACTGCCAATGCACCAGCATGTGATTTATTGAGCTTTTCGACCTCCGGTCAAAAACCATGAATAAATCCAAGAAAATAAAACCACGAGTGTCTTAATAATTAAAAGGGATATACAATTTTTAAAAAAATCAACAGAGTGACTTGGATAACTTCCCTGTATTGGATTTGCAAAGGAGAATTCTAAAGCTTTGACGGATTTTTTTGAGAAGGGACAAAGAAAAAAAAAAGGAAAAAAAGAAATCAAATTCCAGGACATTATTTGGAGGGATTTAAGATCAAGATTGTAAAAGGAAGGAATGTAAAGGTGGCTTATTTGATCAAGGTTAAAACCGTTATGTTGTTATCTCTGGTAATCCTGA
Source organism: Coluber constrictor foxii (assembly GCA_038048745.1). Classification (NCBI taxonomy): domain Eukaryota; kingdom Metazoa; phylum Chordata; class Lepidosauria; order Squamata; family Colubridae; genus Coluber; species Coluber constrictor. Next base: position 8,459,289 of record CM075975.1, read on the forward strand.
ATGGATTTTTGCTGATCGGGATTGAATAATGAGGCTTTAAAGATGTGTTTATAGATAAGAGATGAGATATGGAAAAAGAAAATGTTGTATTTTAAGAGAAAGATATAAATTACCGGTACTAAAATTATACTTATACTTGTTGAGAAGAAAGGGGAAGTCATTTCTTTATAAATTTCTTTTCTTTTTTCTATTATACGCCAAAGTTTGTTTTCTATTCTGCCAAACATCTAGCTGATTGACCAATTTCATTTTTTTAATGGCCTCGCTCAATCGATTATGTAAATGAACTGCTATCACAAGCATTTTGGGGGATTTCTGGGACAGCCCGGAGAAATTTTCACTCAGAATATTTCTCTCGCCCTAAGAAGCAGAGTAGAAATGTGCTAACAAGAGGTCTCCTAAGGCTGCATCCCAGGAAAATAACCAGAGCAAACAGCGATACGGTTCACATCAAATGCTAAAATGCAGATTTCCCCAAGCAGTGGTTTATGGAACAATCCGTCGCTGGCTGAATTTGGGAAAAAAAAAAATCCATAAATTCTTAAAAGGGGTCTAGAAACGACAGGGAATAACAGAGTTGAAAGGGGCCTCGGAGGACATCTAGGCCAACCCCCGACACCATTTCAAACAAATGGCTGTTCAATCACCTCTTAAAATCCTCCAGCGATGGAGGTTTTTACGTTTACATAAACACATGTTCACACAACATGCAAGGAGGACACATTCCCACGACATGCACAGTTCCAAACACATTTTTTTCATGGCGCAGCATTGAAGAGAGGCCGAGTTTCATGGCAGATGGCTTTGAATAAATTAAAAAAAAATATATTCTCCCCATCACATCCCCAAAAAAAGAGAAATAAAGGCAGGACTGGCTTTCCAACGGCTATTTACATGGGGGCAAAGTTAATGTGAGTTCTTAAGTAGCAGACACTGAAGGAAACCACAGGACGGAGAGAAAGAGTCACTTAGCAGCAAGAGGGAGGTTTTCAGGGGTGGGATTCAGCCGGGTCGGGATTTTACAGATGCTAATTTTACATCTGGTTCGCCAGTAGTTGCAAGGATTGGCTGGCCCCATCCCACCCACCCTACCCTGCCCCTCCCAGGAATCTCCATGCGGCCCATTTTGGATGTGAGGTAAGTGTAGGACCCACACAGAGGCTCTGGGAGGGTGAAAAACGGGCCCGGAGGCCAAGGGAGACTGTTTGCACCCTCCCGGAGGGTGCAAATATATAAAAGTATATAAAAGTATAAAAAGAACACTGCTCAGGGGGGGCTGAAAGCTACTAAGCAGGTATATACAAAAGTATGAAGGCTACTGCTTAACGCATTGTAAGCCACCCTGGGTCTCCGGAGAAGGGCGGCATATAAATCGAACCAATAAATAAGTAAATAAATAAAAATGCCCCCTCCCCGAGTAGGCCACCCCCCCAACCAGCAACCGGGAAGAGAACAGATTGCTGAAATTTTTCAATCCCACCCCTGGACACGATCTACATTTGATTTAAGAGATGAAATCAATAAAAGAGAACGAAGCAAAGAAGGGAAGGGAATCAAGTGAAAGTGAAAGGAAAATAAAGCAGAAGTGGAAGTAAAAGTAAAAGGTGAAAGTGAAACTGAGGGTGAAGGCGGAGGCGAAGCTGAAGGTGGAAGGGAAGTGAAAGGGAAAGGGAAGTTAGGTGAAACTGAACAAAGGTGGAAGTGAAGTGAAGTGAAAGTGCGAGCGAAGGCGGAAGCGAAGGCAGAAGCGAAGGGTGAAAGTGAAAGCTATGCTGAGTGAAAGTGAATGTGAAAGCGAAGGTGGAAGTGATGTGAGGAAAAAGCGAAAGTGAAAGTAAAATAAAGATGCAGCAGTCCTCTGGAAATAATTGGACTCTAGTTCCCATCACGGCCAGTAATCAAAGAGGATGGGTTGTATAGTCCCACAAATTCTGGATGGCCACGGGGATCAGGTCAGCTGGCGGGGAACATCTGTTTCGTCACGGCTGGGGCAAGATGTAAAGTAAATCCAATCCAGCTGGGCCTTCCTTACACCCCAAACATCTGCTGGGCCAGCCACCAGCCGTGCGCCCGGATTCTATTTTTCTTCCCTTCCCTTCCCAATCAGCTGAAATATTAATTGCAAAGCCACAGAGTAAAAAAAAAAAGCTATCAATTAGAAAACTTACCGCCGCCGCCTCCCAGCAGGGAACTGTTAGCTAAAAGGAAAACAGAGAGAAAAAAAAGATGTTAAATTGCTGTCTGGTTAGGAGCTATTTCAGTTGATTCACATGTTCATGAGTTGTTGCACCATTTTGCCATCTTCAGTCTCTACAACCTGTCCCTGATGGGACCCACAATCTTGTTGAACCTGAAAGGAGCATCCAGAAATTGGGATGTTAGTTTATCCCAGGGGTCAGCAACCTGCGGCTCTGGAGCTGCATGTAGCTCTTTCACCCCTCTGCTGCAGCTCCCTGTCACTCAAAATATGCGTCATAACTACCAATGCGCCAGCATGTGATTTATTGAGCTTTTCTACCCCCAGTAGGCCAATCATGGATAAATCCAAGAAAAGAAAAGTTTCAGAAGAAAACAGAGCATTTAATTCGACTACCTAGGCTAGTTTTGTAGCCGCTCAAGAAATAGTCAGGCACAGGGAAGGGTTTTGTGGCTCCCGGTGTTTTCTTTTCTGTGGGAAACGGGTCCAAATGGCTCTTTCAGTATTTAAGGTTGCAGACCCATGGTTTATTCTGAGCCCCCTTCAGGGCCAGGAATAGTCCAGATCCATAAATCCAAATGGACTGATATAGCTAATATATATATGTACTGTATTTTTTGGAGTATAAGACAAACATTTCTCCCCCTAAAAGAGGGTGAAAATTTGGGCGCGTCTCATGCACCAAATGTAACCCCGCCCACCCGCTGGCCCCCCTGGAAAATGGGGCACGCAGAGGCAGCAATAGGCTATGGCAATCCCTGCAGCCTGAAACAGCTGATCTTCGGGAGATCGATCCAACCGACAATCAGCTGCTTGTGCTAATCAGGCTGTGCTGAAGCCGAAGCTGAAACGGGCTATTTGCTGCAAGGAGGCAAATTGCTGGGAGGCAGAGGCAGATTTTTTTTTCCTTGTCCTAATCAGGCTGTGCTGAAAAGGAAACTGAAACTGAAACTTGCTGTTTGCTGCAAGGAGGCAAATTGCTGGGAGGCAGCGGCAGATTTTTTTTTCTTGTGCTAATCAGGCTGTGATGAAACTGAAACTGAAACTTGCTGTTTGCTGCAAAGAGGCAAATTGCTGGGAGGCCAAGGCAGATTTTTTTTTCTTGTTTTCCTCCCCCAAAAAAGTAGGTGCGTTTTATAATCCAGAGTGTTTTATACTCTGAAAAATACGGTATTTTTTAATTTCATTCAAATTGAGACCCTGCTGGTGCCAAGATGGCTCCGAGCAGCTTAGAGTTTCAAATTCACTTAACAACCTTGTGACTAATTTAACATCTGCCCCGAGAGTCACTGTTTTTTTTTTTTATAGCTCTGTTGTAACTTTGAACGGGCATTAAACGAACCGTGGTAAGTCAAGGACTACCTGGCTAATCTTAACTTTGGGGGGGGGGAAGGAAAGGGAAGAATATAAAATTGCAGAAGGAATTTGCCGCCTCTTGGAAAATAAAAATCCTGATTATCACGCAAATTTTTGTGAAATGCTGTTCAGCCGCTCAACAGAACCCTTTAGTGTTTTCCTGCAAAAGATTAGCCCAGCTACATTTTTAGAAACTGCCAGCACAGCAACCTGGGTCGATATTGTCCAATTAACACGGAGGGATTTAATTCTGAGCAGAAATCTGCGTGCCCAACGGCATTGTTATTCTGGGGTTTCATTTATGGGGATTTCCCCTCCCCTCCCCTTTGATTTTCTGCATTCGACTTGCTATCTGATTATTTTTGTTTTTTTCATCGCAGCCCCCTTGCTTGAGATGGAAGGCGAGTTATTAAATAAATCAGTGGTGAAATGTAAAATTTACTACTACCGGTTCTGTGGGCGTAGCTTGGTGTGTGTGTGGGGGTAATGTGACTGGGTGGGCGTGGCCAACTTTTTTTTTTTTTACTTTTAAAACATTTTTTCTACAACCTCTTCCGCCGAAGCGGTTGTTTAAAAAATGCTTTTAAAAGCCTCTGACGATCCCAGCTGAGTTGCCTGATTATCAGAGGCTTTTAAAAGCATTTTTCCTACAGCCTTTTCGGCCGAAGAGATTGTAAAAAAAACACGCTTTTAAATGCCTCTGATGATCAGGCAACTGAGCCGGGATCGTCAGAGGCTTTTAAAGGCATTTTTTTTTCTACAACAAGCGATTGTAGAAAAAATGCTTTTAAAAAGCTCTGACGATCCCAGCTGAGCCGTGCGATCATCAGAGGCTTTTTAAAAAAAAACTTTAAAAGCATTTTTTAAAAGTAGAAAAATACTTTTAAAAGTAAAAAAAAAAAATCTCTGATGATCGCACGACTCAGATGGGCATGGGGGAGGAGGGGGGGCGCAGGGATTTTTGCTACCGGTTCTCCGAACCACCTACCGGATGATCAGGTGATCCGGTCCAAACCGGGAGCATTTCATCCCTCAGACAAACTCTTTATTTCTTTTGGAAAGCTGGATCTGGAGGGATCCCAAGATAACTGAAACGGTACGTCCGATCTGCAGGGTGACTTAGGATCGCATTTGGGGCTAGGATTTCTATTCTAATTGAAAGTGCTATTCAGGGATGGGATTCAGCCGGTTCGGGGAAAACCGGATGTTGGGCTGGCTGACCCCGCCCACTCCACCCTGCCCCTCCCAGGAGCCTCCATGCAGCCCGTTTTGGATGTCAAGTAAATGCAGGACCTGTGCGGAGGCTCTGGGAGGGGTGCAGGACGCCGAGTAGGCCACACCCACCATGGCCACGCCCATCCAGCAACCGGGCAGAGAGCCAGTGGCTAAAGTTTCTGAATCCCATCCCTGGTGCTATTCTAAGTGCCACAGTTGTTAAAAGAACCACTGCAGTTGCCGGCTGGGGAATTCTGGGAGTTGAAGTCCACAAGTCTCAAAATCACACACACACACACACACACACCGGTTTGGAGACCCCTGCACTAAGATATATCTTGCTGCTATCGTGTACATGCCTCAATGTCGTGAGAATATGGCCAGGTTGGTGCAAGCAAATACATGCCTCTTGGTGCAGCTTTCAAGAGTGGCACCCGTTTCCCACTCAGTTTTCCCCCCACCCCCCCACCCCTCACCCCGCCACAAGCTGGCAAGCGCAGCCTCCTCACGCCCATCCGTGCCCTAGCGCTTTGCACCTGTTTCAGGAGGTTGCCTTGGCAACAGGAGCAAGCGGGTAAGGATGCGCTCACCTCGGAAACACCCACCGCAGGATGGGTCCCAGGCGCCCTGGGAAATCAGCCAGCTGCTCCCAGAGGCTGAACTGAGTGGAGAAGGGAGTTCAGGTGAAAGGGGCCGGCCTGGGAGGGAGCGCACCGGCCGGCTCACCAGAGACTGGGGGTGGGTGGGGGGTGGGGAGGGGCTCTGGCTCAGCCAGGCTGCAGACAGGGAGGGCTGGCATTAAGTTTGCAGGGCAGCAGGGGAGGATGGCTTAGAGAGAGAGAGAGAGAGAAACAGATGATAGATAGATATAGATGATAGGCAGGCAGGTAGGTAGGTAGGTAGGTGGATGGGGGGGTGAGTGGATGGAGAGAGAGAGGGGGGGAGAGAGAGAGACCTATCCATCCATCCATCATCCATCTATCTGGATAGCTAGAGGGATGAAAGGATGGATTAAGATGTTGGATAGATGGAGGGATGGATATATAAACAGACAAACAGAGATTGATAGATATATAGATACAGATATATAAAGATATCCTATATCTATCTATCTATCTATCTATCTATCTATCTATCTATCTATCTATCTATCTATCTATCTATCTATCTATCTATCTATCATCTATCCATCCATCCATCCATCCATCCATCTGGATAGCTAGAGGGATGGAACAATGGATTAAGACGTTGGATGGATGGATGGATGGTTGGATGGATAGATAGACAGAGATTGAAAGTTATATACAGATATATACAGATATATAAATATATATATAAATACATCTGTATATATTTATATTATATATTTACAGATATTATACAGGCAGACGGCCCAGGTTCAAATCCCAGTAAGGGTATGACTGTCTGACGAGAGCAAATTAGCTCGAAATAGATCTATCACAGCCTCCCTTATTTATATAATTATCAGCAAAAATATTAAAGATATATAAATCTATCTATCTATCTATCCATCCATCCATCCATCCATCCATCCATCCATCCATCCATCCATTCATCTGGATACCTAGAGGGATGGAAGGATGGATTAAGATGTAGGATGGATGGATGGATGGATGGATGGATGGATGGATGGATGGATAGATATGACTGTACCTTTAAACTTTTAAAATATCTTTTTTAAAAAAACTGAAGAGGGGGTCTACACTGAAGCTTTGCCCTACGGGTGACCCATGCACCTTTACTCAAGGATGAGGCTTTTATCCAGGAAACCGAAGATCCCACATTCTCCCTGGAGCTCCTGCTATCAGGAGTAAGGACTGCTCCCACCGAGGGTCTACCTCCCCCTTTTTCACTCTGGAGGATCCTTGTTGAAAAGGCGCTTTGGAGCCGGCTGCTAGCTTTGCCTCCCCCCCCCACTCCAAATCCTACAGCCTTCTAGCCTCGAGTAGCCACCTGGTCTTTGGTGCTCCTGCGCAAGAGTTCCCTTTCCCTGCTCGAGCAGGGGGTGGACTAGAGGACCTCCAAGGTCCCTTCCAGTTCAATTCTAGCCTACCCTGTTTCCCCGAAAATAAGACCCAACTGGAAAAATCAAGAAAAATCTTGATTTTTTTTCAAGATACCCGTAGTCTACCCTGTTACCCCAAAAATAAGCCCCAGTTAAGATTGTCAGCCAAATGGATGCTTTTAGTACCGTATTTCCCCCAGAATAAGATCTAACCAGAAAATAAACTCTAATGCATCTTTTGGAGCCAAAAATTAATATAAGACCCGGTTTTATTTTGGGGAAAACACGGTAAATTCTCCAACCAGAAGCCATCAGGGTGTTAAGATTGTCAACTGTCACAGATACATGTCAGTTGCCAAGGGTTTTGATCAGGTGACCGTGGGGGACACTGCAACGGTCATAAATGTGAAAAACGGTCACAAGTTGCTTCCAATGGTCACTAAATGTAGGCTGTAAGGCCGAGGACTCTCTGCACCGCAAACCTGCAACTCTCCTCAGCAGGAATATCAATAAGGAGAGGAATCTCTGGCATGGCTGAAAGCTACTAGGCGCTGCAGCGTTATCCGTATTGTTTTATTTTTAAAATATGTAGATATTGCATTTCCCCATACGGGCCCCGAGCAGCTTGTAATCCGGTGTGCGGGGCGGACGGAGGAGGGAAGGAATAAAATAAAACTACACTCATAAAATCAATACGTGAATTGCCTATCGATTTCACGCCAGGCCATAAAAGTTACATTCCGTTCGCCGAGGAAATTTTTTTGCGCCGGGCGACTTAACGAACAGGTGGGCAAGACATCGGTTTGGGCTTTGGGTTTTCGAGGAGAACCAGCTGAAAAAAAAAACCACATATTTTTTTAGAAGGGAAGTGGAAAGAATTAAAGGTGTGTGTTTTAGGAACGAAGCTCTTAAAAATCTGGTTTTGGATCGCTGCACATTTCTTTCTTTGTTTGTTTTTGCATTGGTTTATTTGCATCCCGCCTTCATTATTTTTACAAATAACTCAAGGCGGCGAAGATACCCGATACTCCTTCCTCCTCCTATCTTCCCTCCACAACAACAACCCTGTGAGGTGGATTTGGGCTGAGAGAGAGAGAGTCACAGGCCCAAAGTCACCTACTGTAGCTGGCTTTTATGCAGAAGGCAGAACTAGAATTCACCCCTTCCCGGTGGCTGGACCAAAATCACACTGCTGGCTTTCATGGCTAAGGTGGGACTAGAATTCACCGTCACCTGGTAATTGGCCAAAATCATCCAGCCAACTTTCATGACTAAAGTGGGACTAGAACTCACCGTCACCTGGTGATTGACCCAAAGTCATCCAGCTGTCTTTCATGGCTAAGGCGGGACTAAAATTCACCGTCACCTGGTAATTGGCCAAAATCATCCAGCCAACTTTCATGACTAAAGTGGGACTAGAACTCACCGTCACCTGGTGATTGGCCCAAAGTCATCCAGCTGTCTTTCATGGCTAAGGCGGGACTAGAATTCACCGTCACCTGGTAATTGGCCAAAATCATCCAGCCAACTTTCATGACTAAAGTGGGACTAGAACTCACTGTCACCTGGTGACTGGCCCAAAGTCATCCAGCTGTCTTTCATGGCTAAGGCAGGACTAGAACTCGCCGTCACCTGGTGATTGGCCCAAAGTCATCCAGCTGTCTTTCATGGCTAAGGCGGGACTAGAACTCGCCGTCACCTGGTGACTGGCCCAAAGTCATCCAGCTGTCTTTCATGGCTAAGGTGGGACTAGAACTCACCGTCACCTGGTGATTGGCCCAAAGTCATCCAGCTGTCTTTCAGGGCTAAGGCGGGACTAGAACTCACAGTCACCTGGTGATTAGCCCAAAGTCACCCATGTCTAAGATGGGACAAGAACTCGTGGTCTCTTACTTTCTAGCTCTGGTGCCTTAACTACTAGACCAAACTGGCTCTTTAATTAATTAACTAATATTTATTAGCCGAGCAAATTCACTGTTCTGTCCTTCTCTGCGAAACGTTCCCGACTGAAAACATCGCAAAACAAAGTTCAAATCGTAATTCCAAGATCGTTTAAGCGGGAGCCGTAAGTCTTCGGCCAACTTGTGTCCTCCAACTTAATTCTTTGCGCTCCAAAGCTTTGCAAGGTCACCATGGAAAAAACATTGGATGTTGGAGAGCAGATTTTTACCAGACAAGATTCTCCAGCACCTCTAAGATGGACAGAAAAAAGGGAATTAGATCAGGGTTGGGGTTATCATTATCCTGTGGGACCTCAAATGGGGGGGGTCTTCCCTCTTTCTTGAGCCCCCTCCTCGCTCCTTTTGCTTCCTGGATGCTGAAGTTTGAAGCTGTTTCAAACAGCAGCTTCTCCTCCCCGGGGAAACGACCAGCTGGGGAACCCAACTACTACTACCATGTTTCCCCAAAAATAAAACCCTGTCTTATGTTTTCTGAATGCCGAAATAAGCGCTTAGCCTTATTTTATGATGATGATGATGATGATGATGATTATCTGGGGAGGTCTTATTTTCGGAGAAACTCGGTAGATGGATCCCAGTTTTGACTCTATGGAAAGTGAGGTTTTCTCTTCCCCGCCTTTCATTAGTCAGCAGACTAACGCATTGTGCATTGTAATTTAACTCCAGCTATCTGCAATTACTGTAAGTTCAAATCTCCCCAGGCTCAAGGTTGACTCAGCCTTCCATCCTTTCTAAGGTGGGTCAATTGAGGACCCAGTTTGTGGGGGCAATAAGCTGACTTTGTATAAAATATACAAAAGTATGAATGCTATTGCTTAATGCATTGTAAGCCACCCTGAGTCTCCGGAGAAGGGCGGCATATAAATCAAATTAAAAAAAAAATTAGACAACCCAGGAAAGGCCTTGCTCTCCCAGGAGGAAGAAGGGGCAATCAAAATTTTGACCAGGCAGAAAGGAGAAGCCAAATTGCAAAAAAAAAAAAAAAAAAAGGAGGAAGGAAGGAAGGAAGGAAGGAAGGAAGGAAGGAAGGAAGGAAGGAAGGAAGGAAGGAAGGAAGGAAGGAAGGAAGGAAGGAAGGAAGGAAGATGCCAACCAGTTGCCCAGACTTGGTATCCGGAAGGCTGAAGGAGTGGGCAATGAGTAGAAGAGCCAGGTTGTCTTATAGAATCTAAAGGAGAATACGTCAAATGTTACGGAGGTCTGGAATTTGAAAAACGGGACCTGTCGAATTGGCGGGATTTGCTAGTCGGCCAGCTGTCTCTCAACGCACCAGCCCACTGGTGTTACTGCAGCTCTGGGGCGCTCTCCATCTCACCCCCACCCTGCCAATCTCTCTACAGCAGGCTCCTGTCAATCAGGCCTGCAAAGGCTTAATCGCCAGCCTCCCCAAGCAGGCTCGGATGGGCCTGGGCAACCTAATTGAAGTTGTCAGTTCTTCCTCGGCTCCAGAGCCTGCAGGCAGCTGGCAGAGAGTGATGAGGGGGCTTTGGGGTTGGTTGAATGGATGATCGTCTTCCGGAAGGCGATATGGATCCCCGCCCCGTTTCTCTGTGTCGGGGTTTCCAGCAGGATGCTGGAACCTTAGGGAAGGGAGGCTCGGCCAATCTCATGGTACGCATGTTGTACTCTGACAATAAAAGGTTTGAATTGAATTGAATTGAATTGAAGATGGTGGTGGTGGTGGAGGAGAAGGAGGTCTGCTTTTCCAAAGATAGGGCAAGTGATTCTGAAATCAGAGGGTTGGACTAGAAGACCTCCAAGGTCCCTTCCAACAGTTGTGACTCCCCTTGGGGTCAGTTTGGAGACGCCAAGCCGACATTGCTCACCCTCACCAAGGAGGAACGTTGGAAGATGCTTCAAGTCAGCTTGCCTGGAGGACCTCGAGACCTTCTGAAGGGCTGGAAACGATCTTCAAAGTAGAGAGGAACAGTAGTCCGGGAGCATCGTTGACAAAGTAGGCCTCGATTTATGACAACCATCGGGACCAGGGAATCCGTTGTGAAACGGTGGGGTCTTTAAGTGAGACAGCAACCATTCTGGGGAAGGACAGCTCCCAAATCCTGTTTCTAAATCTAAAAATCCTCCATCCCAACGTTGACAGTTGGCGCGAATCCTGTGGCCAGTGGAAGGAGTTCACAGTTCACACCAGCGGTGGGATTCAATCGGTTCGGCCGAAACGGCTGTTAAATTGTTGACTGGCTCTGGCCCTCCTCACCCCACCCCTTCCAGAAGTCCTCACGTGCCCCGATTTTGCTCCCAGGAGGCTGCAAGGAGGCCTACTTGGCCCAAAATGGGGCACGGTGGGGCCACACCCTTCCCCGCAGCTGATTTTTGCTCCCAGGAGGGTGCAGGAGGCTGAATGCTGCCTGTCACGCCCACCCTGGCCACGCCCACCCAGCCGGTCATTAGGGCGGAGATTGTTCAATTGTTTGTTCAATTATTTGAATCCCACCACTGGTTCCCATCCTATGCCAACCCACAAAACACGGCCTACGGCAAAAGGGTCGTGGTTAATGTGGGGTTTTCACAGATGGGGTTGGGTTGCACGGATCCCGACAAGAGAGACTCGGGGAGCCCCAAAATAAGCCCCAGTTAAGATTATCAGGCAGACGGATGCATTTAGTACCGTACAGATAAAGGGAAAGGTTCCCCTCGCACATAGGTGCTAGTCGTTCCCGACTCTAGGGGGCGGTGCTCATCTCCGTTTCAAATTGACAGAGCCAGCGCTGTCCGAATACATCTCCATGGTCATGTGGCCGGCATGACTCAACGCCAAAGGCGCACGGAACGCTGTTCCCTTCTCACCAAAGGGGGCCCCTATTTTTCTACTTGCATTTTTTACCTGCTTTCGAACTGCTAGGTTGGCAGAAGCTGGGACAAGTCACAGGAGCTCACCCCGTTCCGCGGCACTAGGGGTTCGAACCGCTGAACTGCCGACCCCTTTCGATCGACAAGCTCAGCGTCTTAGCTGCTGAGCCACTGCATCTCTATTTAGTACTATTTTCTCCCCAGAATAAGACCTACCCAGAAAATAAGCCCTAATGCGTCTTTTGGAGCAAAAATTAATATAAGACCCAGTCTTATTTTCGAGGAAACCTGGTATCCTAATTTCAGACCAATATTGTCCAGTCTTTTCTTAAACCAGTGACCAGGGACCGTCAGGGAGAAGACAGTTCTGCCTTAGCCACTTGCGTTCGCCTCTGTGCGACCTCCCAACGGCCCCGTTCATGCTCCAGAGGCTGGGCCAGAACGAGTCACGGCCCCCCACCGGCTTCTCCCCTTCTTTAGCATCATGCTTTTCAGTTGCTGGGCAACCTGTGCACGGCTCTCCCCACCCCACCCCCCCTTCGGCGCTCTGCCACGGCTGATCAATTTCAGCAGATGCTTGCTCAGACGGAGGCTCACCTGCGCATCCTTCGGTTAATCTTCCCCCGCCCACCCCCCAAAAAAAGCTCAGCCAGGGAAATGCAACAGTGACACACACACACACACACACCGTGCAAAGAACGAGTGGCTTTTTGGAGCATGATTATTGGGGATGCATGCAGATTTGGGGGGGGGGGAGTGGGAGAGAGACCTCAGTTTGTGCTTACAATTCTTTGGGGAAGCAACGGGGATCCTCGGAGGTTGCTGGAGAGGACACTCCACAAGTAGGTTATCGCTCCGTACCCATAAAGCAAGCTGCAGGGTCCCAAAACATGGAGGCCAAATTTCATCTGTTTGAAAAATATCTGGCGCTCAAGAGAAGGTGGCTTCTCCATCACACAGGTGTGAGAGTTGACCAGAGTTTGTTCATCGCCGGCCTGAATAAAGTCAGGGTGGAAACGCATTGAGGCACCGCCCTTCAACCCCCTCAAAATGCCTTACAGGCTCCCCACATCTAGGCTGGCTTTGCAACCATGAGGACTAGTCTCATTGCGTTTCTTTTCCTTTTACCAGTCAACGAGGAGCCTATGCCGGCGGGGGAATTCTGGGACTCGGAAGTCCACCTGTCTTAAAGTCGCCATGTTGATGAAACAAGGTCCTGTGGCCTATGGAAGAGAGCTCTCACAAATCATCAGAGATAGAGGCGGGGGGGGGGGGGGAAGCAACACCTACGAATAGCCGGAAAGGGAATGTTGTCTAAGCACATGAGGTCTCAGATCAAATGGGTCGCTGAAAGGCAGGCACGAGGCCCTTAGGCATCTGAGATCCAACTGAGGCATGGATTATTATCTTTATTTATTTCCTTACCCAAAGTAGGTAACAGCATCAGAGCACCTGAGCACTGGTGGGTTCCTCCCAGTTTGGCCCAATTCGGCCAAGCCGGTAGCAGTGACTATATGATATCATCGAACCGGTTCTCTTTGTTCGGTAGCTGGGCCCTCCCGCCCCCACCCCGCCCCCCACCTGCGTTATTCTTACCTTTTAATTGGCCCCAGCCCCAATCTATTGCTACCTCCCAAGGCCCAGCTGATCCGCTAGAAGGAAAAAAACCTGTTTAAACTCTTGCCGCGGGGCTTCAAAGGGCCGCCCTACAGCTGATCAGAGTTAAAAGGCAGTGTGGTGGTAGACCGGTGCCTCCAAAAACAAATGAGTAGATCGGTGCCTCCAAAAACGAACGAATAGACCAGTGCCTCCAAAAACAAAAGGATAGACTGGTGCCTCCAAAAACAAATGAGTAGACCGGTGCCTCCAAAAATGAACGAGTAGACCAGTGCCTCCAAAAACAAATGGGTAGACCGGTGCCTCCAAAAACGAACGAGTAGACCAGTGCCTCCAAAAACAAAAGGGTAGACCGGTGCCTCCAAAAACAAATGAGTAGACCGGTGCCTCCAAAAATGAACGAGTAGACCAGTGCCTCCAAAAACAAAAGGGTAGACCAATGCCTCCAAAAACAAATGGGTAGAGCATGCCTCCAAAAACAAATGGGTAGACCGGTGCCTCCAAAAACAAATGGGTAGACCGGTGCCTCCAAAAATAAATGAGTAGACCAGTGCCTCCAAAAACAAATGAGTAGACTGATACAGCTCTGCAAGCAGTTAAAAGCCTGTTAGACCAGTACCTCTGCTAAATCCTAAAGAATTGTCACATGACCATCAAGCCACGCCCACAAAATAAGCCACGCCCAGAGAACTGGTAGTAAAAAAAATTAGAACCCACCCTTGCCACCTGGGGTAACCTAGTTTGGGTCATGAAACGTCTGGAAGAAAACAACCAAGGTTAGAGAGCACCAAGGACGCCACAGCCCTCCTCCTCCTCTACTTTGTAAGCCCCACTCCCTTCTAGTGCTGATGATGTTACCTAGTTGGGTCATGGAATGTCTGTAAGAAAACCACCAAGCTCGGAGAGCACCAAGGATCCCACAGTTCAACCCTGAGCTGCAAAACGATGGATGGAAACCTCAATGGCCCAAGGGGCACTCCCGCTCACCATCCTGGGGGGGTGTGTGTCTTTTTGTTTGCACCCCGTAAGCGTTGCCCGACGTCGGCGTTCTCCAAATTTGGTGGCAAGCTGCCAGTGTATCAAGGTGCGGTTTCAGCAAGAAATAAAATAACTCAGATATATAAACCCCCCGATTAGTTTAATCCGCTTAGAGAGAAGAAGAAAAGGGGAACATCTCAGCCTTGTCATTCCCTGACATCGTTCCGCAAAGAGCTAAGCTGAAGGCTCGCGCTTCCCGAGTCATCGAAAATCCCGGTTTTCATCGCCGGCAATTGGTAGGGTTGTTCTCCTGACAGCCCGTTTCTTGAAAAGTTGGATGGCTTCTTTTTTTAAAAAAAAAAAAGGAAAAAGGAAAAAAGGAAAGGAGGGAGGGGGGAGAGAGAAAATCAATGCCTAACCATTTTTGAATTATTGATGGACGCGGTTTTTGCGTTCCATTGAACGGGATTGTTTCTGGATTATCGACAAGCAATTGCGCTTTTGATATGACATCGATAAGGGCAGATCTGCCTCCGGAATAAACACAAGTCGGTTAGAGACCCAGCGCCAGCAGGCACGCCAAAGGCTCAGCCGTGTTAACCTTGACGGGCCTGGGTGCCTGGTTCGCAGGCCGTCCTCGACTTACGACCCGTCCGTTTGAAGTTACAAGGCACCAATGATCTCGTCGCATATGATGCGTCGCTTATCTTCCACATACGAAGAATGGCTGCCGGGATTGGGTATGTCTACTTACCCAATTAAAAGAAGAATTGGGGTGACATGATAGCAGGGGTCCAATATTTGAGGGGCTGCCCCAAAGAAGAGGGGGTCGACCTATTCGTCAAAGGACCTGAAGGCAGGACAAGAAGCAATGGATGGAAACTAACCAAGGAGAGAAGAAATCTGGAATCGAGGAGAAATTTCCTGACAGTGAGAACTATTAATCAGTGGAACGGCTTGCCACCAGAAGTTGCGGGTGCTCCAAGACTGGAGATTTAGAAACTGGACATCCACTTGTCTGGAATGGTATAGGGTCTTCTGCTTGAAAAGGGGGTTGGACTAGATGATCTCCAAGGTCCCTTTCAACTCTGCTCTGTTCTACTATTCTGCATCCACATGGACAGGGGATCCAAATTCAGGCACTTGGCAACTACATGTATTTGTGATAGTTGCAGCATCCCGGGGTCATGGGATTGCCATTTGTGGCTTTTCCAACCGGCTTCCGAGAAGCAGGGTCAACGGAACAAAGCCCGATTCGCTTAATGACTGCCCGATTCACTGAACAACAGCAGTGTACGGCCGAACAACTGTGCCACAAAAAAAAATTGTGAAATCAGACGCGAATCACTTGAAAATTTTTGCTTTGCTTAGCGATGGAAATTCTGGTCCCCATTGCGGTCGTTAAGCCGAGGACTACCTGGACTGAAATACGCTTCCATTGTCACAAAGAGAGAACGCAGGTGTGATCTCCCGGATCGAGAGAGGCATTTGATGGAACAGCCAACTCACACTTCCCAGCCAGACCAACAGACCAAATAGAAAGAGCCTAGTTTAGCTCTGCAGACTAAAGCACTGTAATTAACATCCAGCTGTCTGCAATTACACCAGTTCGAATCTCCCTGAGGTTGACTCAGCCTTCCATCCTTTCTAAGGGAGGTCAATTAAGGACCCAGTTTGTGGGGGCAATAAGCTGACTTTGTATAAATATACAAAAGGATGAAGGCTATTGCTTAACGCATTGTAAGCCGCCCTGAGTCTCTGGAGAAGGGCAGCATATAAATCAAATTAAAATATATATATATACACATATGGATGGGACAGATTACAAAAAAAATTTTTTTGGAGGGGAGGAATTGTGTTGCAATGCATGGAGGATATATTCCACTGTTTGGCCCCACTCTTATGAAAACCAACCAGCGTGCTTTTTAAGATATGTGGGCTTCAACTCCCAGAATTCCCCAGCCGGCATGGAAGCTGAGTGTTTGGCCTTTAAGTTCTCTTCTCAATCGGTCCCAATTTCTGGAAAAGAAGCATCTGAGTTTTGGGGTACCTGCTTCCAAGTAAAAAGGGATTCCCCCCCCAAAAAACCCCAAATGTGATTTTCGGAGCCTCTTTAGCGAGATTTCTTGGGAGGGATGGAATCCTGTCCCACATTTTTTGCAACTTCAGGATGGCCCATCTGCAGTCAATATATATCGGGAAGTACATAAGGGCAGGGAGGGATGTCTTGATTTTTTCTGTTTAACTATCTTCCCATTAAATAGTTAAATATCTTCTATTTAACTATCTTCCTGTCAAGCAGCAAAGTGATTGGTTCTCCGGCTGAAATAAAGATGATTTCACGTTCTCCTGCTTCCTGAATCTCTGTGTTTCTCAATTTTGGCCACTTGAAAATGGGTGGACTTCAACTCCCAGAATTCACCTGCCATCGGAAAGCATGCTGGCTGGGGAATTCTGGGAGTTGAAGTCCATCTATTTTAAAGCATGCTGGCTGAGGAATTCTGGGACTTGGTCCACCCATCTTAAAGCCAAGCTGGTTGGGGAATTCTGGGAGTTGAAGTCCATCCCCCAAGTTTGCTGGCTGGGGAATTCTGGGAGTTGAAGTCCATCTATTTTAAAGCATGCTGGCTGAGGAATTCTAGGACTTGGTCCACCCATCTTAAAGCCAAGCTGGTTGGGGAATTCTGGGAGTTGAAGTCTATTCCCCCAAGTTTGCTGGCTGGGGAATTCTGGGAGTTGAAGTCCATCTATTTTAAAGCATGCTTAGGAATGGAGCTAGTAGGAATCGTTTCGCCAAATGCAAAATAATAATAATAATAAAATCAAGTAAAAATTGGCAAGCGGGAGCAAGATTCTAATAAGGCTGCTTCATTAGTGGGCAGAGCAGAGCAACGATGAGGAATGGATAAATATTGACAAAGCTTGTCATTTTTTTCTCTTGGAAGACAACAGTTAGTGGAGCAAGCTTGAAGGAGCAACTTTCTGAATCTCTCTGGAAAGGTGGTGCTGGATCAACTTCCCTCACCCATGTGCTGGACTACAACACCCCCCACCTCGCCCTAGCTAAGGGGTCAAAACGGGCTGTAAATCCTGCACATTTGGGGGGAGGTCCTGAGCTGTGCTGAAACTCTGGGGCACCAAATACACAAATTTCCTCGTAAATAATCCCGCTGACGTTCACCGGCTGCTGACCTCTGCGGTCCCTCGGGGTTAAAACAATATCCAAAGCAGTGGTAAAATCCTTTTTTTTTTACTACCGGTTCTGTGGGCGTGGCTTGGTGGGCGTGGCAGGGGAAGGATACTGCAAAATCTTCATTCCCTCCCCACTCCTGGGGGAAGGTTATTGCAAAATCCCCATTCCCACCCCACTCTAGAGGAAGAAAATATCCATTCCCACCCCACTCCAGGAGAAGGATACTGCAAAATCTCCATTCCCTCCCCACTCCAGGGGAAGGATACTGCAAAATCTCCATTCCCTCCCCACTCCAGGGGAAGGATACTGCAAAATCCCCATTCCCACCTCACTCCAGGGGAAGGATATTGCAAAATCCCCATTCCCACCCCACTCTAGGGGAAGAAAATATCCATTCCCACCCCACTCCAGGAGAAGGATACTGCAAAATCTCCATTCCCTCCCCACTCCAGGGGAAGGATACTGCAAAATCTCCATTCCCTCCCCACTCCAGGGGAAGGATACTGCAAAATCCCCATTCCCACCTCACTCCAGGGGAAGGATATTGCAAAATCCCCATTCCCACCCCACTCTAGGGGAAGAAAATCTCCATTCCCACCCCACTCCAGGAGAAGGATACTGCAAAATCTCCATTCCCTCCCCACTCCAGGGGAAGGATATTGCAAAATCTCCATTCCCTCCCCACTCCAGGGGAAGGATACTGCAAAATCCCCATTCCCTCCCCACTCCAGGGGAAGGATATTGCAAAATCCCCATTCCCACCTCACTCCAGGGGAAGGATATTGCAAAATCTCCATTCCCTCCCCACTCCAGGGGAAGGATACTGCAAAATCTCCATTCCCTCCCCACTCCAGGGGAAGGATACTGCAAAATCCCCATTCCCACCTCACTCCAGGGGAAGGATATTGCAAAATCCCCATTCCCACCCCACTCTAGGGGAAGAAAATCTCCATTCCCACCCCACTCCAGGAGAAGGATACTGCAAAATCTCCATTCCCTCCCCACTCCAGGGGAAGGATACTGCAAAATCCCCATTCCCTCCCCACTCTGGGGCCAGCCAGAGTTGGTATTTGCTGGTTCTCTGAACTACTCAAAATTTCCGCTACCGGTTTTCCAGAACTTGTCAGAACCTGCTGGATTTCACCCCTGATCCAAAGCCATTTGATTTTCAGTTGTTAAGAATGAGAGAAAGAAAATATTTTGGTCACCGCACTATAAAAAAGATGTCGAGACTCTAGAAAAAGCGGGGTGGTGGATTAGATGACCTACAAGATCCCTTACAACTCTGTTAATCTAATCTAATCTAATCTAATCTAATCTAATCTAATCTAATCTAATCTAATCTAATCTAATCTAATCTAATCTAATCTAATCTAATCTAATCTAAAAACAAGTTATTTGAGAGGCAGGGTTATTTTAGGAAGAAGCGAACAGAGAGGGATGTACAGAACCCCCCCTCTGAGGGTGATGCGTGGTTAAGAAGTGTGACATATAAATAAAATAAATTCAGAATCTGGAAAGAAAAAGAGACTAGGCAGACATGGATCGATTTTTAAACCTCTCTTCCAAATTTCTTCAGACCAGGCAAGGTCTCTCAACCTTGGGGACTTTAAGATGGATGGACTTCAACTCCCCGAATCCCCCAGCCAAGCATGCTTGGGTTGCCTCAGCCTCCTCTGGCATTTGGGGCGGGGTATGTGTGCGAAGGGATGCAGTGGCTCAGTGGCTAAGACGCTGAGCTTGCCGATCGAAAGGTCGGCAGTTCAGCGGTTCGAATCCCTAGTGCCGTGTAACGGGGTGAGCTCCCGTGACTTGTCCCAGCTTCTGCCAACCTAGCAGTTCGAAAGCACATTTTAAAAAAATGCAAGTAGAAAAATAGGGACCCCCTTTGGTGGGAAGGGAACAGTGTTCCGTGCGCCTTTTGTCATAGATGTGCGTTAATATAGTTAATCCTCGACTTACAACAGTTCCTTGAGTGGCACTTCAAAGTTACAATGGCACTGGGGGGAAAAAAATGATCCGTGATCTGTTTTTTTCACACTTACGACCGTCGCAGCATCTCCGTGATCAAAATTCAGACATTTTGGCAACCGGCTCGTATTTATGATGGGTTGCAGTGTCCCGGGGTCACGGGTTTCTGTTTTGTGACCTTCTGACCAGCCAAGTCAAAAGGGGAAAAGCCAGATTCACTTAACAACCGTGTGGCTAATTTAAGAAGTGCGGGGGGATTCCCTTAACGATGGCGGGCAAGAAAAGTCGTAAAATGGGGCAAAAAACCTGACTTAACCCATCGTCTTTTGGAGGCAGATTAAAATTTTTGGGCTCCATCATGGCCGTAAATCGAGGACTGCCTGTAATCCTGGACTACTAGGGTGTCTTCTGGATCTCAGCAGGCCACTTGGTGCCCATCTGAGGCTCATTTTGCTCAGGGTGGGCACCAAATGAAGCGGGCAGACTCCAAAAGACCTCACCTGCCTCTTTGGTATTCAAGTGGGCTTGAGGCCGCCACCCCCCCCGCCACCCTCCATCCCCAAATTCTCCCTGCAAGGATTCAGCCCTGCAGGGATGCAAAACCGGCCGAAGGGAGCCCTTCCTGGTCCGAATGGGCTTTCCCACTCTTTGGCAATCCCACCCTTCTTCCTTATCCTGGCTTTCCAATCGCCCCCTGGCATTGGGAGAAGAGAGGAGGGAAGAGCAGCGCTCCCCCCCCATCCCCCCGGCTGCCAAAGGATGCACTTCAAAGCGAAGAAAAGCGGATGCTGAAGGCGTAGGAGGTTTCGCTTGGACCGAGCCAGCCGGCGCTGAGGCACCGGCGGCGGTGGCAGTAGCAGAAGCAGCGACGGCAGAAAAAACAGCGGTGCTGAGCACAAACCAACAGCGCTCTTGATCTCATCTGGCGTTTGTGTGTCACCGCATCCTCTCTTCCGGAGTGTGGCATGCAGACACACACGCTTACACACACACACACAGAGACAGACACACAAACACAGGCACCGAGACTTCTACGTCTCGCTGCTTTCTGCTCTCACTGCAGGGACAATGTCTCTGGCCTAATCTCTGCTCTCCATTTGGGGAGGGGGTGTTTTCCTCCTTCCTTCCTTCCTTCCTCTCTCTCTCTCTCCCCTTTTCACATCCCCGCTTTCCCTCCTTCCCTCTCCTGCCCTGCTCTCCCCTTCTCTCCCTCCCTCCCACCGTGTCATCACCAATTCCCTTCTCTCCTGGTTATTTGCTTCTCGCCACTGGAATAAGCAGCTGGCTGGCGTCATAAACTTTACCAACGGGGGAGGAAAAAAAATAATAATAAAGGGCTCGGTCCATCCGCTCTCAACTGGACTAATCTCCTGACCAGGTAAGGCAAGGTCAATTTTATCCCCTGGCACAGCTTTGGCAGCAAATGGGAGAGAGGCTCGGGGCACCAAGCTGGCAGCATTTGATCTGCCAAGGGTGGCAGCGGTGGTGATGGTGGGGGGGGTGGGAAGAGATGAGCTTGCAAGTGGCTGCCTTTTACCGAGATGGCACGGATGGCTGATCGAAATAAACCGAGAAGCAGAGAAATGTTTGCTCCTGGGAATTTCTGGAGGGCATCAAACTGGCATTTGATACTTCTTCGAGGAGGGGTTGTTTTGATTTGGGGTGAAAAAATCTCGGATTGGCCTGCCGGTGGTTGAATACATTAAGGCAGTGAGGAGACTGATATTTCTTGCGGTGTATTTTTACGGCGTCTTTACTCTCCCCCACCCCTGGTGCCGTGTAAAAATTGTGAGGGTTTTTTTTTTTTTTTAGAGTGTGGTGGCTGTGCTGAGATGCTTGGACTTGTTCTTCCTCCGTGGAGAAGGGAAGACAGGGACGGTCAGCCAAGGAAGAGGGAGTTAGTTCGGCCGGGCACATCTTTCAGGCGTGAGTTCACACCTGCCCATAAGCAGGGGGTGCCATCCGTGGCTGGCAAATCGAGCAGGGAATTTTCCTGCGCCTCTGGCATGGCCATTCCAGGGCAAGACTGGCGTATGAATGCAGAGATAATGAAGTCTGTGAGATGTAGGGAAGATGCTGGTCAAAGGATGCTACCAATAATCTGTTTTCAGCCACGGCTTCGTTGGGGGTCAGGCTGCAAATTTGGAGCCCTTGTGTTGATATGCGTTGAGTGATATGCGGTCGTTCCTTCTCCCACGCCTCGAAAAATATGAAGCTTTAAATTTGGGTAGCCGAGGACATGTAACCGAGATCTGAATGGGGAATCTAGGTTAATTTTTTTAAAGATTCAAGCAGGGCCCTTTGCAATCTTCCCTTTAAGCTCGTCGTGGCGAGAAGGGGGCCAAACCGCTCTAGATGTTACACAGTCAGTACACCAGCCGTCCCTAAATACGCTTTTGGGTGTGCAAATCTGGGTTTTTCCAAGCTACGAGTCTGCAAGAGGATTGGCGGATTACACCGAAAGGGGGATTTTTGACACTCCGCCGGGCAAATTTGAGGCAACGGGGAAAAGGGAGAAAACGGATGAGTGACCTGTTTCTCCCGACTCCAAATCTGGGGAGATTAATTCGCTTTCAAAAGGACCCACGCAGCAAAAGTGAAAGTTGGCAAGGTTTAACGAAAGGAGCTCGTGCAAAAGGGCTTAAAGGGGGAGGGGGGGAGGGCGCGGAGGCAGATTATTGGATTAGCCCAGTTTTTAATCTCGGCCTTCCATCCCTGACGCCTCGTTCCACCTACCGCCCCACCCCGACCCCCAGTTTCCCCCAAGAGGGCAAAGCCTCCGTTTTAAATAAACAACTCACCAGAATATCACAGGATTAGCGCGAGAAAATGGTCCTGATTATGAAATGATTGACAACCAGCCCTCAAGGCCCGTCGAGTCGAAATAAACCAAAGAGATCAGAAAGGAGATGGTTTTTGATCAAGATGTTGTGTTAGCTTCACCCAACCCTTCTGAGTGTCTCTCTGGCCCGTAACACACCCCACTCCATCCATTTCACTGGGCCCTGTTTCTTGATTCACCCCACCTCTTGGTCCTCAACTCAAGTGTAACATTTTTAAGAAACAAGTTTTGAACTTTAGGTGTTCAAACTGCTGTTTGATCGTTTTTGAGTTTTTCTCTCTCTCTCTCTCATTTTCTCTGTTTTTCCCACCCTCCAAAGAGTCGAGGTTTGGAGTTTCAGGTGGACAGTATCCATATTTTTCAGCCTGAGAGGATCTGGATGGCGTCAAGGGGCAATGGGGTCAGGAGGAAGGGGCTGGTGGATAAAGTTGGCTGGCGCAGATGCTTGGCTGCTGAAGCGACATGCAAGGCTGTTTCTGGGGGAAACAGGTGGAAGGTGGCTGGAGAGTGACACGCAATGAAAGGCAAAAGAAGAGAGAAGGGGAAGAAGTGGGAAATTCCTCTCCTCAAGATCCCTTCAAAGATCCATTCGGGGCAAAGAGAGAGCTTCAGAAGTTCGTCAAGCGAGTTATGGTGCATAAAATTTGGCCTATAATTTAGGTAAAAGATGAAATCTGGACATTTACCACCTAAACATGTGGCCCTAGTTTAGAAGCTTATAAAAACCCCAAAGGGAAATAAACAGAACTTTCCTTCCTTCCTTTCCTTCTTTCTCCTTTCTTCCTTCCTCTTTCTCCCTCCCTCCCTCCCTTCTTTCTCCTCCCTTCCTCTTTCTTCCTCCCTTCTTTCTCCCTCCCTTTTCTCCCTCCCTTCTTTCTCCTTCCTTTCTCTCCTCTTTCTCCCTCTCTCCCTCCCTTCTTTCTCCTTCCTTCCTCCCTTCTTTCTCCTCCTTCCCTTCCTTTCTCCCTTCCTTCTTTCTCCTTCCCTTCTTTCTCCTTCCTCTTTCTCCCTCTCTCCCTCCCTTCTTTCTCCTCCCTCCCTTCCTTTCTTCCTTTCTCCCTTCTTTCTCCTTCCTTCCTCATTCTCCCTCCCTCCCTTCTTTCTTTCTTTCTCTTCCTCTCTCTCCCTTCTTTCTCCTTCCTCCCTTCTTTCTCCTCCCTCCCTTCCCTTTTCTCCCTTCCTCCCTTTTTTCTCCTCTCTCCCTCCCTTCCTCTTTCTCCTTCCTTCCTTTTCTTTCTCGTCCCTTAAACTCCTCCCTAACAAAAAAGCAGGCAAATGATTTCAGAATAATTTCCCAATGTCATGTCATTTTAACCAAACAAAAAAGAAAAAGAAAAAGTGGGTCTGCTTTTCACAATCCACATGCCTAGGTACAAACTGTAAAGGTCTTGGATTTTTCAAACCAATGTAAACCTGGCCAGCCTTGGCAGTGGCTTCCAAGTAAACACGGCAGCTAAGGAGTAAAACAGGAGGGTGGAGAATACCCGAGAGGGTTGTGCCTTGGGTGTGCTTGTGTGTGTCTTGCTTTGCTCTTGGGTATTTCATCATCTGTCATCATCGATGGAAGGAGCAGAGGAAATTTTCAAGAGATTTGGTGCTGGGAGACAGTGTGTGTATGTAGGAATACTTACGCCTTTGTGTGTGTGTGTGTGTGTGTGTGGAGAAGTAGAAGCAGAAGGCAAGAAAGTCTGCTGGAGTTCGGTGTATGGAGTGGAGCGCCATTTAAAGTCGGCTCTGGATAGTTCAACGAGAAGCGCTTTCTGTGGAATGGATGTAGATGCATCATTGGGGTTTAGAGAATAACAAGAGTTGGAAGGGAACCTTGGAGGTCTTCTAGTCCAACCCCCTGCTTAGGCAGGAAAGCCTACACCCCTTCAGACAAATGGTTATCCAACGTCTTCTTAAAAACTTCCAGTGTTGGAGCATTCACAACTTCTGGTGGCCAGTTGTTCCACTGATGAATTGTTCTCACGGTCAGGAATTTTCTCCTTAGTTCTAAGTTGCTTCTCTCCTTGATTGCTTCTTGTCCTGCCCTCAGGGGCTTTGGAGAATAGCTTGACTCCCTCTTCTTTGGGGCAGCCCCTGAGACATTGGAAGACTGCTCTCATGTCTCCCCTAGTCCTTCTCTTCATTAAACTAGGCCTATCCAATTCCAACAACTGTTCTTCGTTCTTCGTATCTATGTTTATTTCGAGGCAAGAGGATTAGAGGATTGCAGTCTAAATATTCCATTTTTTTCTTGTCCATTAGTCAATTACGTATCAATGGGAATGGCCTTGGGCACATCTGCTTTTGCAGCAGAGAAATGCAACCACTTTTGCCTGTATTATTAGTAACATCTGTATTACTGGTATTATTGGCATCGTTGTATTTTTCTGAAACGCCCAATACATTTTCTGGGCAAATATTTATAGCATCGTTTATAAGTTTGATGCTTGTATGTCATTTGGTTTTCGTTGTTGTTGGTTTTTTTTATGGGAGAGGGTCTCTGCCTCAGATGTAGAAACATCCAGAAAAGAAATGAAAGAAAAGAAGCCTCTCTACTAAGTTTTATATCATGAAACTGCTAAAATTCCCAGCTCAGACTCCAACTCAAGAATTTAAACTGCTTTATGTACCAGCGGTTTTTCAATCTTGGCCATTTTAAGATGGGTGGACTTCAATTCCCAGAATTCCCCAGTCAGCAGGCTTTAAGTATGGGGACTTCAACTCCCAGAATTCCCCAGCCAGCAGGCTTCAATTCCCAGAATTCCCGAGCCAGCAAGCTTTAAGTATGGGGACTTCAATTCCCAGAATTCCCCAGTCAGCAGGCTTTAACTATGGGGACTTCAACTCCCAGAATTCCTCAGCAGCATGTTTCTTGGGGAATTTTGGGAATTGAGGTCCACACACATCTTAACACGATCAAGGTTGAGAAACTCTATATAAATTTGCAACGGATGATGCGTTTTCTCAACGGGCCCAGAGAATATCTGAACCCCGTGCACTCAAATCACATGGATGAGCAGAAAAAAAATTCAATTCTTTCTTTCTCTTTCAAGAGCATTTAAGCCAAAATGCAATTCTGGTCATCCATAAACCAAAGAAAAAGACAAGAGACTAGACCAGACTAGAAATAGGGATAGAGAATAGAGAAGAATGGAATGGAATGAAATGAGCGATGGGTTTCATATTATGTTAGAGTAGAGTAGAGTAGAGTAGAGTAGAGTAGAGTAGAGTAGAGTAGAGTAGAATAGAATAGAATAGAATAGAATAGAATAGAATAGAATAGAATAGAATAGAATAGAATAGAATAGAATAGAATAGAATATGGAATGGAATGGAATGGAATGGAATGGAATGGAATGGAATGGAATGGAATAGAATAGAATAGAATAGAATAGAATAGAATAGAATAGAATAGAATAGAATAGAATAGAATAGAATAGAATAGAATAGAATAGAATAGAACCTTAAACACTGAAAGAGCCATTTGGACCCGTTTCCCACAGAAAAGAAAACACCGGGAGCCACAAAACCCTTCCCATCCTCAACTATTTCTTGAGCGGCCACAAAACAAGCCTATATAGTTGAATTAAACGTTCTGTTTTCTTCTGAAACTTTTCTTTTCTTGGATTTATCTATGGTTGGCCTACCGGGCGTTGAAAAGCTCAATAAATCGTGTGCCGGCGGGTGTCGCACATTGGCGGTTGTGACGCATATTTTGAGTGACAGGGAGCCACAGCAGAGGCGTGAAAGAGCCACATGCGGCTCCAGAGCTGAAGGTTGCTAACCCCTGCCCTATCCCATTTCAGACAAATGGTGGTCCAATCTCTTTTTAAAAACTTCCAGAGTTGGAAAATGAGGAGTAGAGTATTTGGGCTAGATGTGTTATAATTCTAGGCTATGCCAATCAAGAGACCGAGACGGGGCAAAGGAATATGGGCCCAGTTGTCTTTTAGGCAGCCTTGGCAGAGAAGGCAGTAATCTTCGGGGTTACACAAAGATCTCAGATTAATCCCTCAGAATGGGTGCCAGCAAATTGTCCCATTTCCCTTCTGCGCTGTTCCTCCCATCTCTGCACCACGCCAGGTTTGGAAAAAGAGAATTTTTTCCCCTCCAGGTCGTGGTGCAATACAGGAAGTCCTTGACTTACAACAGTTCATTTAGTGACCGGTCAAAGTTACCACGGCCCTGCGAAAAGGTGACTTGTGACCCTTTTTCGTGCTTACGACGGTCACGTGATCGGAAGTCAGTCGCCCGGCAACGGGCTCGCATTTATGACGGTCGTGCGAGCCCCTTTTTTTGCGACCGCCTGACGAGCAAAGTTAATGGGGAAGACGGACTCACTCAACAACCGTGTGGCTAAATGAACAACTGCGGCGATTCACTTAACGACGGTGGCGGGAAGGTCGTAAAACGGGGCAAAGCTCACTGAACAACGGAAATCGGGGGCTCCGTTGTGGTCGTACGTTGAGGACTAGCTGTAGCTGCAGAATTTGGAATCCACCCCGGCGGGATGCTGAAAGGCAGCCTTTTCTGGCAAGGTCTCGCCAGAGAAACTCCTGATGCTAAGAGGGAACTGGGAAGGCCACGTCAACTACAGCTCTGAGGCCTCTTAAGGAACCTCCTTGGTTAGGAGCAGTCTACCTGTGTCTAGGCAATGCAGCAGCAGCAGCAGGGAGCTTCCTCTCTGCAAAGCCTTGCCAGCTGAACGCCGGATCCCAACCGATTTCCAGCCTGATCTTTATTCCCATCCTCTGGGAAGATTACGGGAAGCGGGCGGGT
Source organism: Coluber constrictor foxii (assembly GCA_038048745.1). Classification (NCBI taxonomy): domain Eukaryota; kingdom Metazoa; phylum Chordata; class Lepidosauria; order Squamata; family Colubridae; genus Coluber; species Coluber constrictor. Next base: position 8,486,220 of record CM075975.1, read on the forward strand.
GGTGGTGGGCGTCAGGCATTTCTGTCCCACAAATCGAACGGAGGAGAACTTGCCGCTAAACTCAATCACCGCAACTCGGTGGGCTCCCTTCCCCGTGTGATTAACTGACGAAAGCCGGGATAATCCGCTTATTAAACCGATTCAGGCTTGCAGGCGCACTTGATGTGCAGGCTGCTAATCTGGCAGGTTTGAGCCACGGCCCATCCGGCATCCGGAGACATTTGGCTGACTCTAAGTGGAGGCCGGGAGGACTTTTAGCCTGTTTTTCCTCTCCTCTCCTCCTCTCCTCTCCTCTCCTCTCCTCTCCTCTCCTCTCCACTCCACTCCTCTCCACTCCTCTCCTCTCCTCTCTCTCCTCCCCTCTTAATGCACGCTGGCTGGGGGATTCTGGAGTTGAAGTCCACCCATCTTAAAGCAGGCTGGCTGGGGGATTCTGGGAGTTGAAGTCCCCATACTTAAAGGATGCTGGCTGGTGATTCTGGGAGTTGAAATCCACCCCTCTTAAAGCAGGCTGGATGGGGGATTCTGGGAGTTGAAGTCCACCCACCTTAAATGCACGCTGATTGGGGATTCTAGGAGTGGAAGTCCACCCCACTTAAAGGATGCTGGCTGGGGGATTCTGGGAGTTGAAGTCCATCCCCCTTAATGCACGCTGGCTGGGGGATTCTGGGAGCGGAAGTCCATCCCTCTTAATGCCCGCTGGCTGGGGAATTTTGGGAGTTCAAGTCCACCCATCTTAAAGGATGCTGGCTGGTGATTCTGGGAGTTGAAGCCCACTCCTCTTAAAGCATGCTGGCTGGGGGATTCTGGGAGTTGAAGTCCACCCATCTTAAATGCATGCTGGCTGGCGATTCTGGGAGTTGAAGTCCACCCATCAGGTTTCTGGTAATTTGCACTATTGATGGAAGGCACACTGGTGCTCTCAGCCAGGAGCTTGCTTCCTGTGGGAGGGGGCTTGCATTTGAGCTTCTCCAGAGCCTTGTGGGGGGGGGGAGGGCTGCCTCAGTACCCACTCTCCCAAGCAGGGATGAGCAATAGGGAGGAATGCCGGGGGAATCCATCGTTCAAAACCCACCAGGGGCATCCTGGGATGTTGGTCAGAGAGTCCAAATAGCCAGGATAGCTATTTCACAAAAAGAAAGGAAGTCCATGCCGGAGGAGGGGTGTCTCTTATTTCAGTCCTCCCCCCCCCCTTCCCAATCTGGAGTCAATCCTGCCAGCATCTTGCGCGGGGCGAGGGAGGGGGGGCTCGTCTCTCCAACAGAGCAGAAGCAGAGCGGAGGAGCGAAAGGGCCGCAGGGGGGAGCTTGCAAGCGAGGGATCGGAGAGTGTTTACTTCTGTTCCCTCCACCGCTGGGAGTTTGCAGCTGATGTAATGGCCGGGTGGGTTGGCATCAGGCCCTGGGTGATGCCGCGGTCCCACTTCTGCTGCGGTGGGACGCTGGACAGAAAGCGGGAGGGGAGGGGAGGGGAGAGAGTCTCCTTGCCCCCAGCTCCCAGCCCTTCCACCCCTCTGGCACTTGGCCAACGGTGCCCAGCCTCCCAGGCTTGGCACATACAGGCCAAGCTATATAGGGGGAGAGAGCCAGAAGGTCTTGGGGCTGGGGCCTCATTTTGCATGCCAGAGAAGGGGATTGATTTTATTTGGAAAAAAACACAACCCTTCTCCTTCTCTCTGAGAATAGTCAACTTGAGTGAAAATGGAGTGGCAATAAGAGAGGAGGAGAGGCAAACGTGAAATACCATTTTGCTCAATGCAAAATTTATTTATTTATTTATTTAGTTCGATTTATATGCTGCCCTTCTCTGGCGACTCAGGGCGGCTTACATTGCATTAAGCAAGAGCTTTCGTACTTTTGTATATACCTGCTTAATAGGGCTTTAAATCCTTAATGGAAGGTGCTGTGATTTGCTGCTGGTTAAGATTAAAATAAACCCATTAAAAACACCAAAAGATTCACCGCTGGCCAATCGTGAAGCTCTTAGCACATTGAGAGCACATGGGATCTCCACGTCCAGGAATAGTCTACCTCAAGGTGACTGGGAAATTGGGATCTTTCTTATGATCAATTCTAGTCCTCAAGATAAGCCGTTGTTTGCTCACCTGGCAGTTTTAGCCATGATGGGGGAGGAGGACTGCAGATTCGAACTTGCCTCAAATTTAGTGTGGTTTGGTTCAGCAAACCAAGAGTGAACGCCACCCACACGGCTAAGGCCAGAGTCACTTTCAACAGCGAGATGGGGGACATATAAATAAGATATGGATGGATGGATGGATGGGAGAAGAGAAGAGGAAGGAAACAATAGATAGGTAGGTAGGTAGATAGATGTAAGGGAGGGAGGGAGGGAGGAGAAAAGAGTGGAGGAAGAAAACGATAGATAGATAGATAGATAGATAGATAGATAGATAGATAGATAGATAGATAGATAGATAGATAGATAGATAGATGCAAGAGAGGGAGGGAAGAAGGAAGGAAGGAGAGAAGAGGGAAGGAATGAGGAAGGAAACAAGAGAGAGAGAGAGAGAGAGAGAGAGATGGATGGATGGATGGATGGATGGATGGATGGATGGATGCAAGAGAGGGACGGAGGAGAGAAGAGGGAAGGAAGAAGGAAGAAAGGAGATAGATAGATAGATAGATAGATAGATAGATAGATAGATAGATAGATAGATAGATAGATAGATAGATAGATGCAAGAGAGGGAGGGAAGAAGGAAGGAAGGAGAGAAGAGGGAAGGAAGGAAGAAGGAAACAAGAGAGAGAGAGAGAGAGAGATGGATGGATGGATGGATGCAAGAGTGGGATGGAGGAGAGAAGAGGGAAGGAAGAAGAAAGAAAGGAGATAGATAGATAGATAGATAGATAGATAGATAGATAGATAGATAGATAGATAGATAGATAGACGCAAGAGAGGGAGGGAAGAAGGAAGGAAGGAGAGAAGAGGGAAGGAATGAGGAAGGAAACAATAGAGAGAGAGAGAGAGAGAGAGATAGATAGAGATGGATGGATGGATGCAAGAGAGGGACGGAGGAGAGAAGAGGGAAGGAAGAAGGAAGAAAGGAGATAGATAGATAGATAGATGATAGATAGATAGATAGATAGATAGATAGATAGATGATAGATAGATAGATAGATAGATAGATAGATAGATAGATAGATAGATAGATAGATAGATAGATAGATAGAGTTTTACAAATAAGCATCACTCTTACATCCACTCTGATCTGATGGGGCTGCTCTGGGGCACACATGTCAAAACTGCCTTTGTTTCACTCGCCCTCCCATCCTGGGGCTAACCCAGGCAACTGTGGCTGAGCCAAGAAGCCACAGTTAGGAGAAGCCCAGCCTGGCAGGACGAGCGAATTCAGTTTAATTGGTCACCTAGCTTCCGGCTCTCAGCTCAGACAGGCCGCGTGTCCATCGTCTCATTCTCGGCATGTCGCACCCCCAACCGGTTCGCCTCTCAGCCCCGTTTTCTGTTTTTGTTGTCCCCGTCCCCCGCCTCCTCCCCGTTGGCACGCCGGGCAGAGCCCCTCTTTCAGCTACCTGCCAAGAACTGCCAGGGACCTGCCGTCTGCTGACACCGACTGCAATTTGCGGCTAATAAATCAGGTGGCGAGATTTGCAAGATCAAATAATCCTAATAACATTTGCATAATGTGCGCACTTTGCATAAATTGGCACGTCAAAGCGTGAGCCCGGCCCTCCCCGAGCTCCAGAACGATGATCATTACTGTTAGGGAGAAAGACAAGCAGGAAGAAAAAAGCCCAGGCTGGGCAGCAATGCCAGGGAGAAAAGGGCTGCCAGAGAAGGAGGGGAGCGGAGTGGGGGGGGGGGCAAAGCAAATGTCGCTGATAATGGGGATGGCTTCTGGGAGGGGGGGGGGCAGGCCAGGGATGTCAACCAAGGCCCACAGCTGCGGCTCTAGTTTTTCCTTCGTAAGCTCTTTGTGGGTGTCCCATTTCACCAATTTTTGGATGGTGGAAGGAGGGTGAATTGGTGATTTTTCAGTCTGGGATAGTTTGAGATGGGTGGACTTCAACTCCCAGAATTCCCCAGCTGGAAGGCTTTAAGACAGGCGGACTTCAACTCCCAGAATTCCCCAGCCAGAAAGCTTTAAGACAGGTGGACTTCAACTCCCAGAATTCCCCAGCCGGAAGACTTTAAGACAGGTGGACTTCAACTCCCAGAATTCCCCAGCCGGAAAGCTTTAAGACAGGCGGATTTCAACTCCCAGAATTCCCCAGCTGGAAGGCTTTAAGACAGGCGGACTTCAACTCCCAGAATCCCCCAGCAGGCATCGTTTAAGATGGGGGGGACTTTAACCCCCAGAATTCTCCAGTCAGCAGGCTTGAAGATGGGGGGACTTTAACCAAGGCAAGCAAAGTCCATGGTGAAAGCAGATTTACTTAACAACCGTGTTAATAACTCAAAAACTGCCGTGATTTATTTAATAAGTGTGGCAAGCGAGGTTGTAAAATGGGGCAAAAAACCCCACTTAATGCCTTGCTTAGCAACAGAAATTTTGGGTTCAATTGTGGTCATAAGTTGAGGGCTACCTGTTCCCCTTCCTTCCTTCCCTCCCTCCTTCCTTCCTTCTTTCTTCCTTCCTCCCTCCCTCCCTCCCTCCCTCCCTCCTTCCTTCCTTCCTTCTGTCCTGTCCTGTCCTGTCCTGTTTTCTGTTCTGTTCTGTTCAGAAGCAAGATCAGAAGCAAAACCATTTAGCCTGGCTGGCTTCCTGCATTGTGCAAGTCCTTCCTTCCTTCCTTCCTTCCTTCCTTCCTTCCTTCCTTCCTTCCTTCCTTCCTTCCTTCCTTCCTTCCTTTTTGTTTCCTTCTTTCCTTCCTTGTTTCCTTCCTTCCTTTCTTCTTGTTTCCTTCCTTCCCTTCCTTCTTCCTTCCTTTTTGTTTCCTTCTTTCCTTCCTTCCTTCCTTCCTTCCTTTTTGTTTCCTTCCTTCCTTTCTTCTTGTTTCCTTCCTTCCTTCCCTTCCTTCCTTTTTGTTTCCTTCCTTCCTTTTGTTTCCTTCTTCCCTTCCTTCGTTTCCTTCCTTTCTTCCTTTTTGTTTCCTTCTTCCCTTCCTTCTTGTTTCCTTCCTTCCTTCTTGTTTCCTTCCTTCCTTTTTGTTTCCTTCCTTCCTTCCTTCCTTCCTTCCTTCCTGTTCCGTTCTGTTTTTTGTTCCGTTCTAGCAGAAGCAAAGCCATTTAGCCTTGCTGGCTTCCTGCATTGTGCAATGCATAAATTCCTGGATGCCCAGTTCCTGCTCGTTTAGTCCCGAGATCCATACAAGCCTTCATTAAAACTGCAACTCCCTGTTCTCCAGGCTCACAATTCATTTCTTCACTTACGGATTTAATTGCTTATTAGGCTGGCAACTTGATTAAAGGAACTTTCCTCCTGTTGTGCGTGGGAGTTCTAAGCCTGCAAGAGGCATTTGTTTAGTGTTTTTTATTATTATTATTATTATTATTATTATTATTATTATTTTCCTGATCGGATCGGCATCTGAGCAAAAAAAATCAGGATTTCTGACTCAGTTCCTTTTTTTTTTCAAAAATGTTTTTTTAAAAAAAAAGAAAAAAGAGGCTGCGTTGAGTTAGGGTCAGCCTTATAAATCGGCCTTATAAATAAAGAAGCTCGCAGCAAATTAAAAAAGGGGAAAAACACCGAGCCACCAGATTTCTGTTAAGGCTGCAAATGTATTTATTCATTTCGCGGTTGGCTTTTACTGTTTTAATATTGTTTTTAATGGGGTTTTTTTTTTTAGAATTTTTAAGCCGCCCAGTCATTTGGTAAGAGTTGGGCGACTACAGAGATGAAATAAAGTGAAATGAAATAAATAACTGTTGGGTGAATAAGGACCAGCCTTGACTTGATTCAGAAACTGTCTATTGGTTTTTGACTTCTTGTTCCGTTATTAGTTATGCGTGGCCTGTTTCCGTAAACCCCTCCCTCAGGTAAATCTATTTTTTGGGTAGAACTGGATACAGGTAATCCTCGATTTAGGACGCCAGTTGGCTGAGTGACCGTTCCAAGTTACGGCACTGAAAAAAGCAACTCGGGATCGTTTTTTTCACACTTACGACCGTTCCATCATTCCCACGGCAAAACGTTCGGATCTTCGGACAGCTTGGTTCACATTTATGACAGTTGCACATCTTGGGGTCCTTCTGGGATCCCCTTTGGCTGACGAGCAAAGTCAAGGGGGAAAACGTTTCGCTTGAGCAACATCAATTCGGGGCTCAGTTGTGGTCGTACATCGAGGACGGCCTGCATTTTTTTAAAAAAAGCAGATGGGGCTGTGGGCACTAATTTTTTTCCAGGTTCCTCTGTTTTTAACTCACATTCAGCAAGAGAAAAAAAAAGCTACCTTGAAACAAAGAACGGATTTTTTTATCCTCCTCGAGTCACACGTTTGGCCTCGTACCAAAATCGCTCTTTTTGAGAGCGAAAAGTTGTTTTCCCTCCTCGGTTGCTTATTGTAGCTTCCGACACTATCACACTTGGCTCTTCTGTGCCACGTTTCCGTGATCGTAGACGAGGGGAGAGAGGGAGACAAGAGGGGCCTGTCAAAAAGTGCTTATTTTGGCATTTCCGCCCCCTCCACTCTTAATAAAAGAAGAAGAAAAAAAAGGAGAGAGAGAGAAAAAAAACCCCCAGCTAAGATGGGAAAGAGAGATTTGCTGAGTGATGTCTTTGATTGTACTGTTAAAATGAGAGACCCGTGAGATCATCCAGACCAGGGGTGAAAATCCAGCAGGTTCTGAGCAGGTTCTGGAGAACCGGTAGTGGAAATTTTGAGTAGTTTGGAGAACCGGAAAATACCACCTCTGGATGGTCCCAGAGCGGGGTGGGAATGGAGATTTTGCAGTCTCTGTCCCCTGGAGTGGGGCGGGAATGGAGATTTTGCAGTATCCTTCCTCAGGAATGGGGTGGGAATGGAGGTTTTGCAATATCCTTCCCCCAGGAGTGGGGTGGGAATGGAGATTTCGCAGTCTCCTTCCCCCAGAGTGGGGTGGGAATGGAGATTTTGCAGTATCCTTCCTCGGGAGTGGACATTTTGCAGTACCCTTCCCCAGGAGTGGGGTGGGAATGGAGATTTTGCAGTATCCTTTCCGTGCCACGCCCAACAAGCCACGCCCACAGAACCGGTAGTAAAAAAAAAATGCATTTCACCACTGATCCAGACCTACCCTTCATCCAGAGGTGAGTTTACACATATTTTTACCACCGGTTAACCGCGAATGGGCATGCTCGCTTTGCACACCTGTGCGCCTTCTGTGCATCTGCTTGGCTCATGCCCACCCCTGCCATGCATGCGCCCAGCCTCAAAAACATGGCTAAATAGGACAGCGTTACACCCACAGTTGCCACTACCTGCTGAATACACTCAGTGCCTTTATCCCAAGAGGTGAGATTTCTACCTACGTTTTTTTTTAAAACATTTGATTTATATGCGGCCGTTCTCCAGAGACTCAGGGCGGCTTACAATGCGTTAAGCAATAGCCTTCCTACTTTTGTATATTTTATACAAAGTCAGCTTATTGCCCCCACAAACTGGGTCCTCAATTTACCCACCTTAGAAAGGATGGAAGGCTGAGTCGACCTTGAGCCTGGTGAGATTCGAACTTACAGTAATTGCAGACAGCCCCCCCCCCCCACACGTTTGTTTAAGGGAGAGGCAGAAATTGGAATTCAAAAGAAGCCTGGATAGCTCAGCAGACTAAAAGCATTCTTATTAACACCAGCTGTCTGCAATTACTGTAAGTTCGAATCTCACTAGACTCAAGGTGGATTCAGCCTTCCATCCTTTCTAAGGTGGGTAAAATGAGGAGCCAGTTTGTGGGGGCAATAAGCTGACTTTGTATAAATATACAAAAGTAGGAAGGCTATTGCTTAATGCATTGTAAGCCGCCTGGAGAAGGGCGGCATATAAATCAAATTTTTTAAAAAATTGATTTACAACCATTTTTCATACTTACGACCATTGTAGCATCCCCATGTTCACATGACTTATATTCGATGCTTGACAACTGACTCATATTTATGACGGTCGCAGTGTCCTGGAGACACATGATCCCCTTTGCGACCTTCCCACAAGCCAAATCAACGGGGGGGAGCCAGATTCACTTAACAAGGGGGTTTCTAACTTACCCACGCAGCGATTCACTTAACAACTCGGGCCAGAAAAGTTGCAAAATGGGGGGCAAAAAAAAAAACCCCTCACTTTAACCCATGTCTCGTTGAGCCACGTAAATTTTGGGCTCCGTTGTGGCCGTAAGTCGAGGACTAGCAATGGAAATTTTCGATCTCAATGGTCTTGGTCATGAAGTCGAGGACTGCCCTGTGCTGACTGATGGGCATGATGGGAGTTCAAGCTTGGAAAAAAGCATATTTGGATGGCAGATCTGAATGATAACAGTGTCGGCGTATGGAACTGCACTTTTAATAACGCAAAGGGGTTTTTTTTCGTAATTTTCTAAACGCGCAGCAGAAATATAGGATACCGAGCGCGGAGTGCAATTAGCTTCTTTGACCCTGTGGGTTTTTTCCGGGCTCTTCGCCACGGCCGGGGGCTGCGATAAGGAAAGAAAGAAAGTGGGAGGGGGGGGGGAAAGGAAAAAGAAGAAGAAAAAAAAAGACCTATTGGAAATCAATACTGGGAATTATTACAAAGGCAGTGGGGCATTCTCTACCGCAGCCGGCAACGTGTTGCTTATTGGGTTTGTTAAAAGATAACACACACGTCGTGCGTGTTGGGAATTTAATAACAGCTGCTGGAATATGTATAACAAAAGAACAAAACAAAACACGAGAGGAGCTCGAAGCTCTTCGGTGAGAGGAATGGCTGTAAAGATCTGAGTAAATAGCATTTAGGAGCAAGGCGTTGGTTTAAATAGGTTTGGGAATCTTTTCACCAGCGCTTCTGGCTTATCGTTGGGAATTTATCTCGTAATTGGACACAACAGAATACAACTTTTGCCTTCGTGGCCGCACTGATGTTCACGGCTCTGGCTTTTCGGATACTTTTGACTGTGATCTTGGTTTAATATTAGACCCTCTGGGAGTTTAAACAGATTATGGGGAATATTATTGGGAAACCAACTCAGCTAACAACCGGACGGTTAAACGAGAGTTAGCGCTCTCTTCAGGAGTAACTCAATCTCTGGGTATCGGTGGCTGGGGAGAGGAATAAGGGAAGAAAGGTTTTTGGCTTTCATTCTGAAGGAATCTGGTTGCTTGGTTGCCACATCTGGAAACGCGGGCTATAATCACTCCAAAGCATCTGGAACAGTGTTTTCTCAAACATGGCCACTTGAAGATGGGTGAACTTCAACTCCCAGAATTCTCCAGACAGCAGGCAGCCTGGGAATTTGGGGCATTGAACATCACCCTTCTTCAATTCTGAGAGTCGAGGTCCATCCATCTTCAATTCTGGGAGTTGAGGTCCACCCATCTTCAATTCTCAGAGTTGAAGTCCATCCATCTTCAATTCTGGGAGTTCATGTGCACCCATCTTTAATTCTGAGAGTCGAGGTCCATCCATCTTCAATTCTGAGAGTTGAAGTCCATCCATCTTCAATTCTGAGAGTTGAAGTCCATCCATCTTCAATTCTGGGAGTTCACGTGCACCCATCTTCAATTCTGAGAGTTGAAGTCCATCCATCTTCAATTCTGGGAGTTCACGTCCACCCATCTTCAATTCTGAGAGTTGAGGTCCATCCATCTTCAATTCTGGGAGTTCATGTCCACCCATCTTCAATTCTGGGAGTTCACGTCCACCCATCTTCAATTCTGGGAGTTCACATCCACCCATCTTCAATTCTGGGAGTTCACGTCTACCCATCTTCACGTTCACTCATTTTCCAATCCACCCATCATCCTGTCCACCTTGGCAAAGGTGGAGAAACACTGATGTAATGGATGCCTTGTTTCCACATGTTGACCTTGGTTAATTTTTGGGGGGGTGACTGAGTGAAGTTGTGCTAATCCAACCTTTTATGGATCAATTTATGTTTCGGTTTATTCTGTGAATGGAGCAAAGCAGCGGATTCAGGAGCTGGTTGGGGAATTCTGGGTGTTGAAATCCATCGACTGTATCTTCAAACAACCAAAGGTGGAGAAAGACTGATCTGAAAAATGCCAGACTGTGGAAATTGCCTGAAGTTGGATCTTCTGAACGACGCCAAGGAATTTTATGTGCATCTTCTGAAGATCAGAATGGGAGAGTGGACAGATGAAAGGAAAATGTACAACACTGTTGTTGGAGAAAAGCCGTCTCCCAAGAGGACAAGATCTGACTGACTCCCTCTGAATGCCTTGGAGCCTTATCTGCTCTTCCCCAGGCAAATCTGCCAGTCTGGGAAGATTCCTGTGAAATAGGCAGAAAACAATAAAGTAGCTAGTCTGAACTCTTCATGTCTGTGTCTGGTTGCTTGCGCTCCGACAAACATGTATCCATTGTAAGGAACTGGATGCAGACGAGATGGAAGTGAGGAAGGGAAGGTATCTTCTCAGCAGATCTCTCTCCTTACATGATCCCCAGGGGGAAAGATTTCTTTGGAGAACCTCTTAGCCACTTGCGAACCAGTCTGTGGTTTGCAAGCCTCCCATTCAGTGGCGGGATCCTGCCGCCAGTTCGGTGATTGTGTGTTTCACGTGTGCGATGTGCGGTGCACGCATACAGTTTTGACAAAACTACACTTCTGTGTTACTTCTGGGGACTAACACGGCTGAGCCGTGACAATCCACTCTGCCGTGTGAATCAGCCGAGAGGATAAAGGTAAGTAAAGCATGCAGGGGCTTGCACCTGATCGTCAGAGCAAACCGGTTCGCCCCCAGCTGATCATCGGGAGCTACTGGTACTCCCGAATCGATCCGAACCGGCTGAATCTCACCCCTGCTCCCATTAGGTATAATTGACAAAGCCGGGAGAAATGATGGGAGTAAAAGGGTTCGAGATCACCTTCTCCCAAAGGAGCTTTTCAAAAGGCAACTCAACGTTCTTTCTTTTCAATTTTGGCCAGAACTGAAGGGAAAAGAAGAAAGTCCAAGGGACTTTACTTCAAGGGAAAAGAAAAAAAGTCCACTCGTCTTTTGAAAAGCACTTTTGGGACCTGGTTGAGTGAGAAATAGAGAAATCTCAATAGAAAAATCACCTTCTCCAGAGAGAAAAGACCCTCCCTGGAGATCCCCCCCCCCCCCCCAAGATGAAGGCTGGGGAGAAAATGGACACGAAGAGCATTGCACCCCCAAAGTGGCTTGTCAGAGTTGTAGACCCTGCCTGGAAATGGCGTCGAGACAGCTTACAGTTGAAATATGGGCCGATACTGACACCCCCTTTGTGCCTGGCTCTAATTAACTGCTTCATCTCTTCTCCAATTAAGCCTTTCTTTCTTTCTCTCTCTCTCTCTCTTTCTTTCTCTTCCACCCCCACCCCTCCAGCTTTCCCAATGTGTCAATTTTTGCAAGAAATTGCAAAAACAGCTCATTAGCAACCTAACTCCTTGCTTGATTTATCCGAGTTGCATCGGGTGTGTGTGTGAGGGTGGGGGGGGGCTGGGCGCTGTGTGTGTGTGTGTGTGTGTGTGTGTGTGGAGGGGGGGATGTGACGTATTTCAAATGACAAAAATCGCTGCTCGGAAGCAGGTGAGAAGCTGGGTGCCAAAGATGGAGGCTGGAAGAGGGAGGCTAGTCGAGAGAAGGGGGGCTTCGGACCGAATCGGGGAGCTGCCATCCACTTCTTGGCTTTTGGATTGTAAGCCTCCCCGAAACCCCAGTTTCTTCCTTGCTCTTTTTTCTCCGGTTCCTTCCAACCATCCACGATGGCATAAAGCAAGGTTCAGGGATGAAATATATTTACCTTCCCTACCGGTTCGGAAGTGCACGCGCCATTGTCATTTCATTTCATTTCATTTCATTTATTAAATTTCTATACCGCCCTTCTCCTGACGGACCCAGTGTCACATCCAATCATAAAAAACGGGTTAAAAAACGGGTTACTTCCTGGTTTTAATGACATTCGGGCAGGTGGGCCGCCGCTACCAGTTTGCCAGTCTCATGCTGCCGCCGCTACCAGTTCGTCACTGCCGTTACTGGTTCGCACAAGCCGGACAGAACTGGCAGGATTTCACCACTGTCCAGGTTACTCGAAGGAGCATCTGTGTCCCATTCTGATTTGATCCTGCAGAGACGATGCATTCTGGGTTCCTTCGATTAAACAAGGTCATTTATCAGGACCCCGGAAATGCACCGTCTCTGTCGCAACAGCTGCCCCCTAAAATGATGTTTCCTCAGAGATCTGGTTGACACTTGCTGTTGTTCAGAAGAGCTGTGAAAACCTGGATCTTCATTTTTGGGGAGGGAGAGGGAGGGAGAGAGAGAGAGAGAGAGAGAGAGAGGTCCTAGCCATCCTTTATCCTTGTTTGATCCGATTGCCATTTTTTGATGGCTGCGAATCGCCCAGAGTTATTGAAGACTAGGGGGTATACTTGTGCAATAAACTATGATTATGGTTATTAACCAACTAACTTCATTTATTAAATGAGTTTTGCCCCATTTTACGATGTTTCTTGCCACAGTTGTTAAGTGAATTACTGCCGTTGTTTAAGTTAGTAACACTTAGTTAAGTGTTAAGTGGTTGAGTGAATCTGGCTTCCCCATTTGACTTGGCTTGTCAGATGGTCGCAAAAGGAGATCACATGACCCCGGGGACACTTCGACCGCCACAAATATGAACCACTTGCTAAGTATCCGAATGTTTTGATCACGTGGCCATGGGGATGCTGCAGTGGTCAGAGGTATGAAAAGGTCATTCTTTCTCCAGCGCAGTTGTGACTTCAAACCGTCACTAAACAAAGTCGAAAGCTATCCGTGTGTCAAAATTGTACAGGCAGTCCTCAACTTACAACGGCTCCTTTTACGACTGTTCGAAGTTACAAGCGGCACTCAAAAGAGAGATTTGTGACCGTTTTAAACAACTTGCAACCCAGTGCAACCTCCCCGTGGTCACGTGATCAGACGGAACAACTGGCTTATATTTAACAGATGTTTAAGAGGTTAACAGAGTTGGAAGGGATGTTATAGGTCAGTGATGGCTAACCGGGGGGAGAGCATGCGTGCATGCCCACACCCATAATTCAATGCCCACCCGTGCCCCGCCCTCCCGCACATGTGTGCATGCTCCCCCTGCTTTTGGCATGCGATAGCACTGTGGGGCCGTTTTTCGCTATCCCCAGGCTCCAGAGCCTTTCTTGGAGCCTGGGGAGGGCAAAAACAGCCTCCCTCACCCCCCGTGGAGGCCAGAAACAGCTCATTTCCCGACTTCCAGTGGGCGCAGAAGGCCTGAAAATCAGCTTGCTGGCATGTACATGCGTGTTGGAGCTGAGCTAGGGCAACGCTCCCATGCCCTCTGATATGGCTCCGCGTGCCATCTGCGGCATGCATGCCGTAGATGGCACATGTAGCCATATTGGTGGGCACGCAAGCTCAGCTCCGGCACGCGCCAGCTGATTTTCGGGCCTTCTGGGCCCACCAGAAGAAGGGCTGTTTCCTGCCTCCGAGGGCCTTGTGGTAGTGGTGGGGAAGGCCCGTTTTTTTGCTGTCCCCAGCCTCCAGAGCCTTTCTAGGAGTCTGGGGAGGGCAAAAATGGCCTTCCCCATCCCCCGGAGGCGAGAAATGGCCCGTTTTCCAACTTCCGGTGAGACTTTTCCACTGTCGCTGGAGCGCTGGAAAACTGCCTCAAAAACAGCCAAAGAACAGGCTGTTTTCAGGCTGTTTTTTTGGACTGTTTTCCGGGCCGTTTTTGGTTTCCGGCGCTACAGCGGGCACACATGCATGTGTATTCACCATCACTGCCCTTTACCATTTCTGACAAACGCCATTACGACGGTTGCAGTTTCCCGGAGTCACAAGTGATCCCCTTTGGGCATCCTTCTCACCAAGCCGAGTCAATGGGGAAGGCAGATCCACTTAGCGACCGGGCTACTAATTTAACGACGGTGGGATTCGCTTAACCGCGGTGGCCAGGAAGGTCGCAAAATGGAGCAAAACTCACTTAAGAAGTATTTCACTTTTGTAAAATAGTCGAGGACCTTCGGTATCTCGGCTTGGCGCTATTATTCAAGTGTCCCTGTTAGGTATCGAAACATCCGCCAGTTCCATTTTCAAATCCAGGCTAACGTCTTTTTCTCCGCCCGCCTTGTGACTTGTCATTTTTTTAAAAAAAAAAATCCAAATCCTTAACAGCTTGATCGCCAATTGTACCCTTTCTATTTCCTCTTTTTAAATCCATTTTTATGGTAGCAGACAATCTCAAGAAAAACCTCTGGGCGCATTGTCCCCCGATATCCTTGACTTTTTTTCCAAAGTTCTGTAAAGCCGGGCGTTTTCTCCTTTAATTATGCGGCGTTAGCTTTTGCTGCTTGCCTCTAGTGTCCAGCCTTCAAAGTCTCCTCTTATCATGTTTCCCCCACCCCTTCTCTAATCCATAACATTTTCCCACGGGAAGATTTCTTACACTCGGATTCAAAAAAATCTTCATATATTTTTAATAGGATTTTAAACAACCCACGGGAAGGATTCTTGTAATTAATTTCAAAAATCTTATTTCCCATCCTTCAGGCCTCTTAGTCTGTTTATAATTCCAAAATCAACGTTTTAATCAGCCGTTCTGTTATTTATTTAAGGGCGTTTTTTTTTTCTTTTTCCCCTCCGAGTTCTTAAATTTACGTGACGTTTCTTTCACTGAGGATTGAAGGGGAATCACTCGGCGTAATGAAACTTGTCGTTCCGAAGGTTCTTAATATCCAAAAAGAAAAAAGAAAAGAAAAGAGCAGCTAACAAGCCGTTTCCAGAAGCGATTAAGAAAGGAGGTGGGCGAAACCATTGTAGGGTTGAAGCAGTGGTGAAATCCATTTTTTTCTACTACCGGTTCTGTGGGCATGGCTTGGTGGGCGGGGCTTGCTGGGCGTGGCAGGGGAAGGATACTGCAAAATCTCCATTCCCACCCCACTCCTGGGAGAAGGATATTGCAAAATCTCCATTCCCACCCTACTCTGGGGCCAGGTATTTGCCGGTTCTCCGAACTGCTCAAAATTTCCGCTACCGGTTCTCCAAACTGCTCAAAATTTCCACTACCGGTTCTCCGAACTGCTCAAAATTTCCTCTACCGGTTCTCCGAACTGCTCAAAATTTCCGCTACCGGTTCTCCGAACTGCTCAAAATTTCCTCTACCGGTTCTCCGAACTGCTCAAAATTTCCGCTACCGGTTCTCTAAACTGCTCAAAATTTCCGCTACCGGTTCTCCGAACTGCTCAAAATTTCCGCTACCGGTTCTCCGAACTGCTAAAAATTTCCGCTACTGGTTCTCCAAACTGCTCAAAATTTCCACTATCGGTTCTCCAAACTGCTCAAAATTTCCTCTACCGGTTCTCCGAACTGCTCAAAATTTCCGCTACCGGTTCTCCGAACTGCTCAAAATTTCCTCTACCGGTTCTCCGAACTGCTCAAAATTTCCGCTACCGGTTCTCTAAACTGCTCAAAATTTCCGCTACCGGTTCTCTGAACTGCTCAAAATTTCTGCTACCTGTTCTCCGAACTGCTCAAAATTTCCACTACCGGTTCTCTGAACTGCTCAAAATTTCCACTACCGGTTCTCCGAACTGCTCAAAATTTCCTCTACCAGTTCTCCGAACTGCTCAAAATTTCCACTACCGGTTCTCCGAACTGCTCAAAATTTCCGCTACCGGTTCTCCGAACTGCTCAAAATTTCCGCTACTGGTTCTCCGAACTGCTCAAAATTTCCACTATCGGTTCTCTGAACTGCTCAAAATTTCTGCTACCGGTTCTCCGAACTGCTCAAAATTTCCTCTACCAGTTCTCCAGAACCTGTCAGAACCTGCCGGATTTCAGCCCTGGTTTGAAGGCTCCAAATTTGGAGAGCTGGACAAAGTTGTCCTTTCCTTGGTTCCCACAGCTCTAAAACCCATCCAAGATGCTGTTTTATGACCTCTGTATGGAGCACTTATGGGCGATCCCAGGTCTTCCCCTTAATCCAGAGAGGAATTTTGTAGCACAGATCGGTTTCTTGGCCCTTCTGCTGCTACTGTCAGCCATCTTCTGTTCAGAACAGGGACTTGACTGCACCTTGTGGTCATCTTAACCTTTGCAACTCAGATTTGGTCAGTGTTCTGATTTAGGCTTCCTGATACAGTAAGAAGCAAACAATTAGTCCCCAAAACCCTCTTTTTTTACTTCAACAGCTGTGAATTACGTTCATTCACAGCCCGTGCTGAATCACCAAGAGTTTGTAAAGAACCTGACAGAAGTCTGCCACAGTCCTTCGGGATAAGGCTGATAAGCACCCCCCTTTATCTCCCTTGACACGCTGCCAAAGGCCTAATTGGCAATTAGCTCTGCAAGACCACACGGAGGACAGAGTCAAAATGGAGCTTCAGAATACAAACCGACCAGAAGGAACAAAGTTGCTTCCTGCAAAGGCTCACGTGCCTTTGCTCCTCCTTTATGTCTTATGGGAGGGGCCAATCATCTCCAAGCCTTACTCCTGAGTCGTCCCTTTTGTCTTAGCTGTTGCACGCACAGACTGGGAACGCTGTTCTTCTGCCTCTCTGACGTCAGACACTGAAGGCTCCGGAGTCAGCACATAACTCCCAGATGGCCCTGGCTCCCACTCTGCCTCCGACGCAGAGCCCTCGTCCGAGCCTTCCCCAGACTCCAGGACTGGCCCATGTTCCTCCCCAGCCTCCTCGCTGTCTGACTCTGCTGCCAGTTCCACAGCCTTCCAGCAGACCACAACAGTAAGATTATAACTTTAGTAAGATGATTGTATCCAGAAAAGTGGAAATAATACCCACAGTGGAGGAATGCCTGGCGAAAAGGATGAAACTTGCTTAACGGATTTCTTTGACCAGAGAAAAGATAACATCTGCCTTTATCGTTGAGTTGAAAAAGTCCTTTATGGATTTTTTGGCACGAAACAGGGAAATCGCGTCAAGGAGAGATCCAACCTAGAACTAAGGAAAAATTTTCCAGACAATGGATCAGTGGAATGGCTGGCATCCAGAACTGGTGACTGCTCCAACACTGCGGGTTTTTTAAGAGATTGGACAACAATTTTCTCTGCAAAGGTTTAGGGTTTCCTGCCCCTGCAGGGGGTTGGGTTAGAAGGCCTCTAAGGACCCCTCCAACTCTGCTAATCTGTCCTGTTCTGTTCTGTTAAAAAAACCCGAACTTTTGATTTATGGTTTCGACGATTAAACAAGCTAGGTTATAAAAAGAAGACAATAGTGCTGTAACTCCTTTATCCTTTCTTTCTTTCTTTCTTTCTTTCTTTCTTTCTTTCTTTCTTTCTTTCTTTCTTTCTTTCTTTCTTTCTTTCTTTCTTTCTTCTTTCTTTCTTTCTTTCTCTCTCTCTCTCTCTCTCTCCCTTTCTTTCTTTTGTTCTTTCTTTTTCTTTCTTTCTTTCCTTCCTTCCTTTCTTTATCTTTATCTTTTATTAGATTTATATACCGTCCTTCTCCTTTCAGACTCAGGGCGTGAACAGCCAGAGTAAAAACATTCATACACAAAAGTTAAAATAATTTTAAAAGTAATTGAATGAATTTGGCCCATAATTTAAAACATTTCAATTAAAATCAATATCAAACTTTAAAATCAACATAAAATCAGGCCAGCCCAGCTAACTGAAAAAAGTAAGTTTCCCTCCTTCCTTTCTCTTTTTCTTTCTCTCTTTCCTTCTTTCCTATTTTTCTTTTACCTTTTTTTAACCTTTCTTGCTATTAACCTTTAACCTTTCTCATTTGTCTTTTTTCTTACCTTATATTAGTATTCATTTTTTTAATCTTCCATTTCAAAACAGCTGTAATCTGGATAGCTCAGCAGACTAATGCATTGTCATTAACTCCAGCTGTCTGCAATTACTGTAAGTTCGAATCTCACCAGGCTCAAGGTTGACTCAGCCTTCCATCCTTTCTAAAGTAGGTCAATTGAGGACCCAGTTTGTGGGGGCAATAAGCTGACTTTGTATAAATGTACAAAAGTATGAAGGCTATTGCTTCACGCATTGTAAGCTGCCCTGAGTCTCCGGAGAAGGGCGGCATATAAATAATTTTTTTTTAAAAAATCAAAATTGTGTCCATCTCTCTCTCTCTCTCTCTCCCTCTCTCTCTCTCTCTCTCCCTCTCTCTCTCCCTCCCTCCCTCTCTCTCTCTCTCTCTTCCTCTCTCTCTCTCTCTTCCCCCCCCTCTCTCTCTCTGTGCATGCCAGTAAATAAAAAAGATTTGGTAACCTGAAGGTTGATGAATGGATGGATGGATGGAGGGATGGATAAATAAGCTAGACAGGCAGAAGATGGATGGATAAAAAGACAGAACGGACGGACAGACAAACAGACAGGACCGCTCCATTATATGAATCTTCTCCAACTACGTTTTCCCAGAAGAGGGAGAGCCTCTAACAGACCAAGAAACCCAATCTCCCATATTGTTAGCCTGTCAACTCATTTACGAGCTTCTGGAAAATCCCGCTGGAACCCTTCTGTTTACCGAAGCAGCCTTTCCTTCCGCCTTCGGGAATGCAAGTGAAAAATAACAAGCCCCCTCGGCAATCCCACAAATATTGCAGCTGAGAGGACGGCGGGGGGTGGGTGGGGGGTGGGACAGGGACGGGGATGATGGGACGTGGCAGCTGTGACGAAAGGATAATAGAGAAGACCGCTATTCTGCAACGAGATACAAACAACGCACAAGGAGTGTGCCTGTGTGTGTGTGTGTGTGTGTGTGTGTAAAAAATAAATAAATAAATAAATGACGCTCGTGGCTTTGCTATCACTTTGAGGGTGAGCGCAGGGCAGGTTTTCGCACTCGGACCTGAAGGCATCACGGGGCAACTGCGATGGAAGAAGTTTTTTTGCTAGAGGATGGGAAGGAGACTGGAAATTGTGGCTTTAAGGGCTAGAGATTTAAGAAATGGGAAATGGGAGGGGAGGGGAGGAACTCGTGCCTTTTTCAGTAACAGTAACAGAGTTGGAAGGGTCCCTGGAGGTCATCTAGTCCAACCCCCTTCTCAGGCAGGAGAGCGGTACTAGGGATTCGAACCGCCGAACTGCCAACTTTTCTGATCGATAAGCTCGGTTTTTTCAATGCAGGTCTTGATCTGGTAGCCAGAAAGTGCCAGCAGAGGGCAATGCAGGGGAAGTATATTTATATATACACACACACATACAAACACACACACACACACATATGCACACACATATATATGTTTTAGTAGATTTTCATGGGTAGAGATATGCAAGTTTCGGTGTATTCAGGTCTTTCCCCATCTGCTCAGGACATTACATCAAAAAACTCAGGATATCACAACAGTAGAACTCAGGATGTTAACACACAGCCCATTACCCAGGTCGTTAAAACACAAAAGACTAATGGGCACACATCAAGGACCTCACCCACACAGGATGTTACAAAACAGCCGACTAATCTGCAAACATCAACTCCATCAACTAATCAAGATGTAACAACACAGGCAAACAACCCGCTCACAGCAACAAAGCCAGCACCCCACACCTCCCCACCAGTATTTATAGAGAGACGGCAAGTCCGATCACACTTTCCTGGCACAAGCACAAAGCTGAAGACACCAGCCTGAAGATTACGAGTGGGACCTCGTCGAAACGTCGCCAAGATACTTCCAATTCTACGCGGGAGAAGACCCGAATAACCGAAGACCTACATACACACATATATACATTTACATATATATAAAGCAAACTTCAGTGCTGTCGCCTCTTCAAAAAGCCCCTTTGTTACTCTTTCACTGTTGAAAATCTACCCTACTGTAGCCTTCTCTGTAAATCTGTCATTTTCTTGAAGATTCAGACACTTGGCAACTGTCTCAAACTTACGACGGTTGCGGTGTCCCGGGGGGGTCACGTGATCCCCTCTTGCGACCTTCTGACAAGCCAAGTCAAATAGGAACACCGGGTTCACTTAACAACCGCGATACTAGCTTCACCACTGCGGCGATTCACTTAACAATGGTAGGCAAGCAGGGTCGTTAAAACGGGGCAAAATTCACAACTGTCTCGCTTAGAAACAGAAATTTGGGGCTCTGTTGTCATCATTAAGTCGAGGACTACCCGTATTTAGTACCATCCGTTTGGCCTTTGAATCAGTGGTGAAATCCAATTTTTTTTTTTACTACCGGTTCTGTGGGCGTGGCTTGGTGGGCGTGGCAGGGGAAGGATACTGCAAAATCTCCATTCCCACCCCACTCCAGGGGGAAGGATACTGCAAAATCTCCATTCCCACCCCGCTCCAGGGGAAGGATACTGCAAAATCCTGAGCCTGTGTAGCGTAGAGGGCTAATGCCTCCTACTAAGGGCAGCAATTAACACCAGCTGCCTGTAATTTCTCTGAGTTCAATCCTAGCCAGGCTCAAGGTCGACTCAGCCTTCCATCCTTTCTAAGGTGGGTAAATTGAGGACCCAGTTTGTGGGGGCAATAAGCTGACTTTGTATAAATATACAAAAGTATGAAGGCTATTGCTTAACGCATTGTAAGCCGCCCTGAGTCTCCGGAGAAGGGCGGCATATAAATCAAATTTTAAAAAAAAATCCCCTTTCCCACCCCGCTCCAGGGGGAAGGATACTGTAAAATCCCCATTCCCACCCCACTCTGGGGCCAGCCAGCGGTGGTATTTGCCGGTTCTCCAAACTACTCAAAATTTCCGCTATCGGTTCTCCAGAACCTGTCAGAACCTGCTGGATTTTCACCCCTGCTTTGAATCCACTATGGGAAGCTGCTTGGAGCATGTTAAGACTTGATTGTTTTTCTCGGGGGTTTAATGTGGATTTTTTTTCGAAGCCGGAAACACATCTTAATTGATGATGTGCTAAAGAGCAGCTTTACTGGGCACCGATATATGATCGGTGTCATATTGATGTACCAGTGTAGCTTCACTCCCTCAACTAACTATATTGATTTGATTCCCCGAGTTCGAATCCGAGTAAGAGTATGGCTAGCTGATGAGAGCTAAATAGCTTGAAATAGATCTATATTAGTCTCCCTTTATTTCTTTATCAGTGAAATATAAATTTGATATATATGTGTGTGTGCGTGTGTGTTTGCATTATTGGGGGGGAGGAAAACAATCCACCCAGACGTTTTCTGTATTATTTATATAGTTTTGCAAGTGGATTTTCCTTCGTAAAAACTCCTGACGCGTGCTGCTTAAAATGCAGATTTTGGCCAATATGTATGCAGGCTTCTACAGGGACCCAGCTTCCCCCAAAATACAGTCAGAACAGGTATTTGGCCAAGGAAGAGCGTATGTTTTTTCAGGATCTCATCTGTGGCTGGACAGATTTTGTGTTTCCTGAAAACTGTGGCTTTTTTTTTTTTTTTTGGTCTTTTTCTTTACGTTTCCTCCCTAGAAATGAGGCATCTCAGCATCGTCTGAACGGGTTGAGCTTCTCTCGTCGTCGCAATGGGTTTATTCGCGGCCTGAAGGGCCACTGAGATTCTGTTCTGCAAATTAAACAAATGTTAGCGCTTGCTACGGTCCGTCCTCGGCTTGCTCGTTTAAACTGTGGATCGATTTATTAATTTATTAATTTGGAATTCTCCTTCGTTGACTGTCTTCAATGCACACGAAGGCGTGTTCAACTTTACAGTTTTGCTCTGGTTTTGCTCCTAAGTTGTTTTAGATCAGATGTTAGTAATATTAGTAACAGTGTCTTAGCCACTGAGCCACCTAGTTTAAAATAGACACTTGCTCGAATCGCCAATGGTTAGGTACAGAAATCCCTCCGTGTTTCCCAGCTTCTAAAACCTATTGGCTTGTTTGCTAACTTGATTACAGAGATTTTTTTCCCCCAGTGGCTGAATTAAGATTGAGAATGTAGGAGGTGGGCAGAGTAGAATTGGTCTTGTTCGGATGTATACGTGTCGATATGATTCTTCCCCCATCTGATTCACTTTTGCAATTAGCTTTCAGCTGTAACTTTAATTCATGATGCTGGTACATCTTGTACAGAAGTGTTTCTTGAAAACTTTAAGATGCCTGTTCTTCAACTCCCAGAATTCCCCAGCCAGCTTGCTTTAAGACGGGTGGACTTCAATTCCCAGAATTCCCCAGCCAGCTTGCTTTAAGACGGGTGGACTTCAATTCCCAGAATTCCCCAGCCAGCTTGCTTTAAGACGGGTGGACTTCAATTCCCAGAATTCCCCAGCCAGCTTGCTTTAAGACGGGTGGGCTTCAATTCCCAGAATTCCCCAGCCAGCTTGCTTTAAGACGGGTGGGCTTCAATTCCCAGAATTCCCCAGCCAGCTTGCTTTAAGACGGTGGACTTCATTTCCCAGAATTCCCGTCAGCTTGCTTTAAGACGGGTGGACTTTACTTCCCAGAATTCCCCAGCCAGCTTGCTTTAAGATGGGTGGACTTCAATTCCCAGAATTCCCCAGTCAGCTTGGTTTAAGACAGGTGGACTTCAATTCCCAGAATTCCCCAGTCAGCTTGGTTTAAGACAGGTGGACTTCAATTCCCAGAATTCCCCAGCCAGCTTGGTTTAAGACAGGTGGACTTCAATTCCCAGAATTCCCCAGCCAGCTTGGTTTAAGACAGGTGGACTTCAATTCCCAGAATTCCCCAGCCAGCTTGGTTTAAGACGGGTGGGCTTCAATTCCCAGAATTCCCCAGCCAGTTTGCTTTAAGACGGGTGGACTTCAATTCCCAGAATTCCCCAGCCAGCTTGCTTTAAGACGGTGGACTTCATTTCCCAGAATTCCCGTCAGCTTGCTTTAAGACGGGTGGACTTTACTTCCCAGAATTCCCCAGTCAGCTTGCTTTAAGATGGGTGGACTTCACTTCCCAGAATTCCCTAATAGTTTGCTCGCTGGGAAACCTCATCAGCTGGATACCATATTGATTTAATTCACTGTAACTCACCCAGCCCTGATTTAAAAACCAGGACAAACTTAGAACTCCACTTGGGAAAGGATTATGGTCCTCCCAGGCCTGTGTGCACTTCCATTTGTGGTCTCCAATGACTGGCTTTGTGTGACACAGTGCTTTAAGGTGTGAGTCTTGCCTGCCAACATTCACCAAAGGCAATCTGGTAAGTGCCAGAAGAGTACAGAGACAGTAACTGTTCATACAAGGGACATTTTAATACGACTCAATGTTCAAATTAAAGCTAAAACTGCAAGCAATTCCCCGGGACCGATTTGATTTGATTGACCGACTGACTAATTACGTGACATCAAGTCATTTTTTTTTATACTCCTAACGACCGAATAGATAGAATTTTATCCGTGATGCTTTGATTAGGGGGGAAAAAACACTCTAGGGGAGTGTTTTCTGCTTTCCCCCCTCCCCAAAACACCCTGAATTATAGAAAAACCGGGTTTTTTTAACGCAATCGGAATCTCAAAACGTCGATGGCACAAAGTTGCCCGATTCAAAACAGCATCTATTACCGGCGGCCATCCTGACATCCTTGGAAAAGATCCGATAATCCAAATCAACCGAGGGGCTGTCAGAAGTACCTGGTGGAAGGTGCGTAAATAACAACACCAGACTCCCCGCAACCATAAATCTCGGTTGATTTTCTGGCACTCCGATCTCCTTCACGCCTATTTGCACAAGACACCCAGTTCACTTCAGCCTCTTTGGATTTGCATAGATAAGAACATCGCTCGGGCAACCTTGAAAATGCGATTAAAGGAGCAGCCGAGAGAGCCCCTCCCCATCTCCAGGGCCCTGAATAGAAATAGGAAAAGCTAGCAGGGACGGTTTGTAACAGTCACCGAGTTGGCAGGGAATCCTGGAGCAGGGGTGAAATCCAGCAGGTTTTGACAGGTTCTGGAGAACCAGTAGAAGAAATGTTGAGTAGTTTGGAAAACCGGCAAATGCCACTTCTGGCTGGCCCCAGAGTGGGGTGGGAATGGGGATTTTGCAGTGTCCTTCCCCTGGAGTGGGGAGGGAATGGGGATTTTGCAGTATCCTTCCCTTGGAGTGGGGAGGGAATGGGGATTTTGCAGCATCCTTCCCTTGGAGCGGGGAGGGAATGGGGATTTTGCAGTGTCCTTCCCCTGGAGTCGGGTGGGAATGGGGATTTTGCAGTATCGTTCCCTTGGAGTGGGGAGGGAATGGGGATTTTGCAGTATCCTTCCCCTGGAGTGGGGAGGGAATGGGGATTTTGCAGTATCCTTCCCCTGGAATGGGGTGGGAATGGGGATTTTGCAGTATCCTTCCCTTGGAGTGGGGAGGGAATGGGGATTTTGCAGTATCCTTCCCCTGGAATGGGGTGGGAATGGGGATTTTGCAGTATCCTCCCCCTGGAGTGGGGAGGGAATGGGGATTTTGCAGTATCCTTGTAAGTCAAGGACTACCAGGAGAGGTAGCCCCAGACTTACGACCACAACGGAACCCAAAATTTCTGTTGCTAAGCAAGACATGGTTGCTAAACGAGACGTTAAGTGAGTTTTGCCCCCATTTTACGACTTTTCTCGTTAAGGGAACCACTTCAGCTGTGATGTGGCTTCCCCACTGACCTTGCTGGCCACAAGTTTGCAAAAGCCGATCACGTCGTGATCCCGGGAGAGCCAGTGACCGAGCGCCCAAGTTTCGTGTGACCTTCGGGATGCTGCAACAGTCACAAGTATGTATGTCGGCATATATCAAGATGTTTCTACAGCCATAGTTCAGTGAAATCTCATTCACTAGTTTCTAGGCTTTCTCAAACATCAAAGCAGCATTTTGCGGTCTGTTTGGAGATTTGGGAGAGACTGAGATAGATCTATTTCTGGCTGATTTGCCTTCGTCAGCCAGCCACGCCTCCTTTTCATGACTCCGCCCTATAACGGTCAAATATTTATTTTATTTTATTTTCGTAGGCTTTTATGTGCATCATTCTTTATGCCAGGCTTTTCCTACGTAAATCAAGATGTTTCACAGCCATAAAATCTCATTCATTAGTTTCTAGATTCGCCCAAATCTCCAAACGGACGGCAAAATGCTGCTTTAATGTTTGAGAAAGCCTCGAAACCAGTGAATGAGATTTCACTGTGCTATGGCTGTGAAACATCTTGATTTATGTAGGAAAAGCCTGGCATAAAGAATAATACACATAAAAGCCTACGAAAATAAAATTACCGTATTTTCCGGCGTATAAGACGACTGGGCGTATAAGACGACCCTCCTCAGAGCCATTTAAGGCTCGTCAGAGCCTTATAGGCTGGTCTGCCTGGTTACAGGAGAATGAGACCCGGCGTATAAGACGACCCCTGACTTTTGAGAAGATTTTTATGTGTTAGAAAGTAGTCTTATATGCAGGAAAATACAGTATATATATATAAAATGGTGCTAAGTCACTTTTTTCAATGCCGTTATAACTTTGAGCGGTCGCTAAATGAATTGTTGTAAGTCGAGGACTACTTGTACACTCTCCAAATGTGGGCTCTAGAGGCCAGCAGCCAACCGGTTTCTTGTCCCTTCACAGGTGACCCTTTGCAGCCATCCGTTGTGGCGCGCACGGAGACAGCACGTACAACAATGCTTTTTCCTTCCTTCCTTCCTTCTCCGTTCTTCTCCCGCATCAACAAATCCCGTGCCAGGGGCTGTGACACGTTTTTAAAGCCTCTTGTGTGAAAACACATTTAACAGCTCGCAAAGAGTGCGAGCCAGCCTCCTTGGGTGTGGGGCTGTAGTGGGGCGGGGGGGGGGGGAGGCAGGCTGGCGTGCATGTGTGAAGAAGTGCAAAATTCAGTCACCGCCCGATCTGGCTGCTGTAACGGGGTGGGAGGGCGTGTGGGGCGGGGAGACGGATTGCAGAAATGGGAAAAAGTGTGTGGCTCTGTGTTCTTGCACGCCTTTGGGTGTGCGACCATGTGACACGCCGCCGCCTCTCCCGGGACGCAAGGTTGAGTTAGAAAGGAAAAAGGGGCCTGGGCCGTATTTCTCGCTAAAAAGAAATAATCATATTTTTCTGCAAAGACTTTTTCTCTTCCCCGCATTTTTGAGTCTGTCTTGCAAACCAAAACCTTGCCATTCGGTTTGCCCGCATGCAGACCGGATCGGTGGCTTTGGGCTGCCCGAGGAGTTGGTTGTGTGAATGATGTACCCTGTAAATGCCATTCCAGCCAGGGACAGTATTCACTTACTTTTAAAGGTAAAGGTAAAGATTCCCCTCGGACATGCATGCTACTCGTTCCCAACTCTAGGGGGCGGTGCCCATCTCCGTTTCAAAGCCAAAGAGCCAGCACTGTCCGAAGACGTCTCTGTGGTCATGTGGCCGCCATGACTCAATGCCAAAGGCGCACGGAACGCTGTTCCCTTCCCACCAAAAGTGGTCCCTATTTTCCTACTGGCATTTTTTACCTTCTTTCGAACTGCTAGGTTGGCAGAAGCTGGGACAAGGAACGGGAGCTCACGCCATCACGCGGCACTAGGGATTCGAACCGCTGAACTGCCAACCTTTCAATCGACAAGCTCAGCGTCTTAGCCGCCGAGCCACCTTAGTTTCCCTATCGGTTTGCAAATGTGAGCATGCGCGCATCCCCATCCAGACATGCGCCCAGCCTTCCGCGCATCCTCCCGGCCTCAAAAGCATGCCTAAATAGGATGGCATAGAGCTCGAAGGGGAGCGTGGACAGGCCCACTCACGATTTCTGCTATCGGTTCCGGCGAACCGGTCCGAACCGCTAAATACCACCTTGATTCAAGCCCTCTGGAGTCAGGAGAAGCGCTGGGAAGAATGTGAAAATTAGAGGATGCCTGCAGAGGAATTTCATGTGCAAGTGGAAGCATGGTGCAGCAAAGAGACTGAGGAAAAGGTCCTTTTGACCGCCGTTCATGACTGCGACATTCACTTAACAACGGCCACACACACAACACAAAAAGAGGTCCTCAAATCGAGTCAGTCAAAGGGACGAGCCATGTTACGACCATCGCAATGTCTGGCCATTTTGGTCAGATCTCGAGGCCTATATTTACTAGCCTGCATTTGCTACGGCTTCTCAACTGGTCAGAGGAGGACGAGGAGGAGGAGGAGGTGGTTAAATATTGTATTATTTTGTCTATGAGATTCTCAAATCATCCATGTTCTGGTTTGGCTTTCCTCGCAAACGTTTCTCTTCTCACCTAAGAAGCTTCTTCGGTTCTATCGGAACTTCTTCGGTGAGAAGCAAAACATTTTCAAAGGAAAACAAAGAAACAAGAAACCCCAGTTGCCTTTTGAAAAAAAAACATCTTTGGGATTCTATTATTTTGCAAGAGGGGCTGGCAAATAATTTTGATTTTGCGGGAGCCCCAGAGGATCTTTTAAAAAGATTGCTTGGTGGTCAAAAAAAAAAAAAAAAGGACCCTTTCTATCGGTTTTATTTTTCCTTTTTTAAACTGGAAACTTTTCGTCCATTCCTCTCGGTCCCCCTCAATTGCCCGGTTAAAGACGGGATGGAAAGCCCAGAAATGTTTATGGGGCCCCTCCAAAAAAGAGACTCCCCTTCTCTCGCCAACCCACTCCTCCCTCCCGACCCCTGGAGGCGCTCCAGATGTGGAGAGGAAACTGCTCCTTTTATCTGATGGAAAGAAGGATTTAACCGTGTAATCCTCTTATCCTTGGGCACTTCGCTTTTCCTGCGTGCGCTCGACCTTGTGGTGCTTAATTACTGCTGGGGAGTGACCAGGAGTGCGTTTGGCAGTGGAAGTGTGTTGGGGAGCTCAGCTCCCTGGACTGCAGCGCATAAATGCTCCTGCCAGCAAGAGGCAATAATCCAGAATTCGAACAGCCTCCGCCTCTCCTTGCTTTGGAACAAGGGAAAGGATGCCCCCCCCTCCCAAAAAAACCACCCTTAAATCAGCGGTCACCAACTGGTGGTCCGTGAACCACTGGTGGTCTGCAAGAAAAAGTTTGGTGGTCCACAGAAAAAGTATTTGCATTTTTTGTATTGCATTAAATCAGGGGACCTCAAACTACGGTCCCTGGGATGGATACGTGCAATGAACGTTTGTGTTGCTCCAGAGAGTCTCCCCCTTCGGAGTCTTTTTGTGTCGGTCAGAGGGGGGTAGAAATTCCAATTTTGGGTCTGCTTCAGCCTCCTGGTGTGGGGCTTATTGGGCGAAGGCTGGAGGGAAGTGGTGGCGAAGAGCCAGAGGGCCTCGTTCCAGTGGGACTGTATCATGGCTTGGAACTGGCTGACCATCTCAGCCCCGCTGAGCCTCCAGGAGCCAGTACCTGGCCTTGCACTCCCGCAGGTCTTCCCCTCTGCTTGGAAAGCCTATGCTCCTAGTCCTCAGTGAGGTGCTTCTGCTGAGCCTCCTTCTCAGCCAGATCCAATTTGCATTGAGCTGTTTTGCTAATTTTTTCTCATGGGGGCTGCTTAGCTCCAACAACTGCTTCCTGTCGGGGCCCTAAGAAGCCCGGGCGGGCAGGTAGGTGAGGAGGGGCTGGGAGGGAAGGGGAGAGTAGAGGCTGGCGAGGTGACCCTTGACCGTGAGTGACATCAAGTTGGCCACGCCCACCCAGTCACATGACCACCTAGCCACGCCCACCCAGCCAGTCATTAGGCAGATCATATTAGTGGTCTGTAAGATTTAAAATTATGAATTTAGTGGTCCCTGAGGTCCAAAAGGTTGGGGACCCCCTGTCTTAAATAACTAAATATTGAAGCTAACATAGGAGAGAGAGACGCCACGCGCAAGGAGAAACTCTTAGAAATCTTGAAATGGAAATGCGCAGATTGTCCTCGACTTGCGGCCACAATGGAGACCCATCTGGTGAGCAAGGCCATTGTTAAGCGAGGTCTGTCCCATTTGACAGCCTTCCTTGCCGGCGGCTGTTAAGTGAACCGCTGCGGTTGTTAGGTTAGGGGATACGGCTGGGAAGTGGATCTGGCTGCCCCGTCGACGGTCGCAGAAGGGGATCCCATGAGTCCCGGGATGCTGCGACCGTCATAAATACGAGCCAGTTTGCCAAGTATTTGGACTTTGGTCATGTGTCCATGGGGGTTGCTGCAACAGTCACATGGAAAATGGTATTAAGTCGCTTTTTGGGGGGGGGGGGGCGTTGTAACTTCAAACAGTCACTAAATGAACTATCGTGCGTTGAGGGCTACCTGTCGAAAACCTTAGAACTGGACATGTATTTATCTTTATTTAAGCCCCTGAAGGCAGGACAAGGAGCAAAGGATGGAAACGTGCCCAAGAGAGAAGCAACTGAGAACTAAGGAGAAATTCCCTGACGGCGAGAACTATTACTAATCGGTTGCCGCCCCGAAGTTGCGGGGTGCTGCTCCATCAACGGGAGGATTTTAAGAAGAGACGGGGCAAGGGGTATAGATCTCCTGCTTGGGCAGGGGGTTGGACTAGATGACCTCCAAAGGCCCCTTCGAATGCCTGTTATTCTGTGTGCTGTTCTGTAAGATGATCTTCCTGAGAGCCACCCGTCAGCCTCAAAGGACAGAGACTCGGGTGCCAAGCAGAGGCAGGGCGGTTCCCCCACGGGCCGACTTAACAGACCAATTAAACTGCCCGTAAAAATTTTTTTTTAATCAAGCGATAATGCACCTTACTTTGTTTAATTAGTGTTCTGTCAATGCGGAGGGATATTTCGAAGACGAGCCCGGTGGGATCCCATGCCAGGGCTGGTCTCCGGCACGCAGGCGGACGCAATTGGCAGCCACGTTTCAATTAAACTGACAGCCTCCCCTTGGGGTGGGGGGGGTGGGGGGGTGGAGGCGCGTGAATGTTGATTGCCAGGCAATTAAGCCATTCGAGGCGCATGGGGAGGCGTTACCGGTGTGGATAAGTGCAACAAGGTGGGAATGGAGATTTTGCAGTATCCTTCCCCTGGAGTGGGGATTTTGCAGTATCCTTCCCCTGGAGTGGGGAGGGAATGGAGATTTTGCAGTATCCCTTTCCCTGGAGTGGGGAGGGAAGTGGGGATTTTGCAGTATCCTTCCTCTGGACGTGGGGAGGGAATGGGGATTTTGCAGTATCCTTCCCCTGGAGTGGGGTGGGTCACCCAGTTGGCTTTCATACCTAAGGCCAAACTAGAAACTCCCAGTCTCCCAGTGAATTGACCCAAAGTCACTCAGTCAGCTTTCGTACCTAAGGCGGAACTATGACTCCCAGTCTCCCACTGATTGGTCCAAAGTCAACCAGCAGGCCTTCATACCTAAGGCGGAACTAGAACTCCCAGTCTCCCACTGATTGGTCCAAAGTCATCCAGCAGGCTTTCATAACTAAGGCAGAACTAGAACTCCCAGTCTCCCAGTGATTGACCCAAAGTCACCCAGCTGGCTTTCATACCAAAAGCGGAACTAGAACTCCCAGTCTCCCAGTGATTGACCCAAAGTCACCCCACCCCAGCTATTCGTACCTAAGGCGAAACTATGACTCCCAGTCCTCCCACAGATTGGCCCAAAGTCATCCAGCAGGCTTTCATATCTAAGGCGGAACTAGAACTCCCCTCTCTCCAGTGATTGACCCAAAGTCACCCAGGCAGCTTTCATACCAAAGGCGAAACTAGAACTCCCAGTCTCCCAGTGATTGGCGCAAAATCATGCAACCAGCTTTCATACCTAAGGCAGAACTAGAACTCCGAGTCTCCCAGTGTCCAGCAGGCTTTCACGCCTAAGGTGAAACTAGAACTCACAGTCTCCCGTTTTCTAACCTAGTGCCTTCACCACAAGACCAAACTGAGTCCAATCCTATTCCCTTGCGGCACATTCAAGGAGGGGGGGAGGGGGCTATGGGAAATGGTAGCGCCACAACACCTAGAGGAGGGGGCCGCCGTTTTCCTTTGTCATGCTTCCGCTAGGTGCATTCTCCTCGCTTTCATGCCCACTCAGCCTTCTTCAGCTATGCAAGGAACCTCCCTCCCATCGTACCACTGGGCAGGAAGAAGGATGTTAGGCATACAGCAGGGGCCTCCAACTGTGGGAACTTTAAGCCTGGAGGACTTCAACTCCCAGAATTCCCCAGGCTGGGGAATTCTGGGAGTTGAAGTCCTCCAGGCTTAAAATTCCCACGGTTGGAGACCCCTGGGCTAGAGAATTCTGCACCAGCTCAGAGCAGGGACCCAGCCGAAGCTTGGCGTGTGCTTTCCTTCCATCCCCTACCCACCCACCCACCACCCACCCCTCCGGCTCAGCCCTCCTTCTCCCCTCCGGCCCATCCCTCTTGGCCCCGGGCACCATGTGGTCCCCTCAAGGCTGTGGATAATTGTTTGTTTCACTTGAGCTGTTTTGGGGCCGGGGCGAGGGTGAGCCTTGTAATGAGTATGGATTTGCCAGTAAATAAGTCCCGTTGCTCTTCAGCTCTGTAATAAATGAATTTGCAGTAATCTGCCGATCCGGCAGGGTAATTGCTAGCTGTCAAGCCAAATTGATGCAGCCGGCCCCTGACTCGGCTGCGGCGTGCCCTTCCTTCACGCTGCGGTTCTCGCCTCGCGCCCCCCTCCCCACCTCTCTTTCACGCACAGGAGGACGGGCACAAGGGGATGGTCTCTGTTTCTTGGCCCCACACAGAAGGGGCTCGGATCGTCCCGGGCCCCTGAGCAGCCAAAAAAAAACCTCCGGCCTCCCCTCCTGCCTTCGGCCATCCAGAAAGCTTCTTGGATGGGAAGAGAAAACGTCTTCGAGGAGAAAGCAAAATCCAGTGGCCTTTTGAAAAAAAGCATCTTTGGGACTACCAAAATTGGAATTTGGGGATTTGGGGCACCGGCCTCTGCTTGTGCCAAGGAGCATGGCGAATTTTGGCAATTTCGGGAAGCAAGGGATGGAGAAGCAAGTGAGGGTTTTAAGAGCCCGCCGGAGACACTGTACTCTGGTTAAAGATGCAGCTCCCAAGATTTATTTAAAGACTGAAAGGTTAGAGAGCACTGGGGGCGAGGACAATCGTTAATTCTAGGAAGGCCAGGAGCCGAGATGGACCTTCTAAATCTTCCTTCCTTCCTTCATCCCAGCGGTCTAGAAAACAGGGCAAGAAATGGATTTATATATATATATATATATATATATAAATCCCCATCACCAGGACTGCCCCATCTGGCATCTGCCTCTGGAAAGCATCCCTAATTTTCTTCCCATCTTGAGTTCCCTTTCTTTTCTTCCTGGTCTTTTTGGGTCGCTTCTCACTGGAAGCTCCTGGGAGGGGAGGGGAGGGGAGGGGGAGGGGAGGAGAGGGGAGGGGGGCAGAAGGGGCCAGGCTCCTGGGCTGCTGTGCCACTTCTTCCCCCACCTCTGGCTCATCCCAGATCAGCTTCCCAACCCCCCAGGTGGAAGGTGGGGTTTGCAAAATGCAGGGTGCTCAGGAGACGAAAGGAAGAGGGGGTTTGCATCGTTTTTTCTGGAGTGCAAAAACTGAGATAAGGATTTGTAAGGAGGGAGGGAGGGAGGGAGGGAGGGAAGGAAGGAAGGAGGGAAGGAAGGAAAGAAAGAGGGAGGGGAGGGAGGGAGGGAGGGAGGGAGGCGTGAAGGAAGGAACAATAGAAAGAGGGAGGGAGGGAGGGAGGAAAAAAAGAAAGAAAGGGAGGGAGGAAGGAAGGAAGTAAAGAAAGAAAGAGGGAGGGAGGGGAGGAAGGAAGGAAAGAAGGAGGGGAGGGAGGATAGAAAGAGGGAGGGAGGGAGGAAGGAAGAGAGGAAAGAAGGAGGGAGGGAGGGAGGATAGAAGAGGGAGGGAGGGAAGGAAGGAAGGAAGGAGGGGAGGAAGGGAGGAAGGAAGGAAGGGGCAGAATAAGAGAATACCAGAGTTGGAAGGGACCTCGGAGGTCTTCTAGTCCAACCCCCTGCTCAAGCACGAGACCCTATACCAATGATGGCTAACCTTTTTGCCATCGCGTGCCAAAAGCAGGGGGAGTGTGGAGGGGTCGTGCACACGTGTGCCCACACCCCATAATTCAAGAGGCTTTCTTGGAGCCTGGGGAGGGCGAAAATGGCCTTCCCCACCCACTGGAGTCCCTCCAGAGGCCAGAAACGGCCAGTTTTCCTTCCTTCCTTCCTTCCTTCCTTCCTTCCTTCCTGCCTGCCTGCCTGCCTGCCTGCCTGCCTGCCTGCCCTGCCTTCCACTCTCCCTCCCCTCCTCTCTCCTTCGTTCACTTAACAGCTGTTGGATAACCATTTGTCTGAAGTGATGTAGGCAGGGGTGAAATCCAGCACGTTCTGACAGGTCGGCAGAACCAGTAGCGGAAATTTTGACCGGCAAATACCATCTCTGGCTGGCCCCAGAGTGGGATGGGAATGGAGATTTTGCAATATCCTTCCCCCAGGGAGTGGGAGGGAATGGGATTTTGCAGTATCCTTTGCCTGGAGTGGGGTGGAATGGAGATTTTGCCATGCCCACTAGGCCACGCCCACCAAGCCACGCCCACAGAACAAAATTTGGATTTCTCACCACTGCCTAGGGTGTGCGTGGCCAGCCAGGAGTGGGATTTGTTGGGGGGGGGGGGTTTCTCCAAACTGCACAGAATCTTAGCTAGAGGTTCTTCCGAACCCCTGCGAATCCCCAGCACCCCACCCCTGCTGTAAACCATGGTTTACTGCAACGGTCCCCCAAACCTTTCTGGCACCAGGGATCGGTTTTGTGGAAGGCAATTTTTCCACGGACCGGGTTAGGATGGTTTCGCGTGCAACCTAGATCCCACGCAACGGCCGATAAAGTTTCACGTCGCTCGTCTGCTGTTTGTGCAGCCCGTTTTTCCAGAGAGGCTGGGGGTGCGGGAGGGAATCCTGGTTTACTGTACTTCTAACCCTGCTCCCTTCTCGGATGAGCTAACGCAGCCCCAGCTGAGCAGAACAAATGGCTGATTCTTCATCTCACTTTTATTTGTCCTCAAAATTGCTATTGATCCCGGTACTCATTTGATCCCTGCTCAGTCATTTCTTTTCTCTTCTGATCAGGAGGGGGGGAAGAAATGATGTCAGCTTAAGAAACGTTAAAACTTTGGGACTGAACGATTAATTTGGCTGGTGCCGAAAAAGACGGGATTTTAGACCCTGACTTTATTTGGGGTGGGTGGGAGAGGGGCAGGGAGGCCAGATCCTGGCTCATGCTAGATCTAATAACCTACCTTGCAGGATCGTTGAGAAGATGGGGGGGGAAGGGAATGTGACTGTGGGTGAGGTTCAATTGAGAGAGTCCAGAGCAGAGGTGGGATTTCAGCACGTTTTGACCAGTTCTGGAGAACCAGTAGTGGAAATGTTGAGTAGTTCGGAGAACCGGTAGTAAAATTTTTGACCCCATCTATTCTCTGCCTCCCAAGTCCCAGCTGATCGGGAGGAAATGGGGATTTTGCAGTATCCTTCTCCCCTGCCATGCCCACCAGGCCATGCCACGCCCACCAAGCCACACCCACAGAAACCGCACCTAGACTTATATACCGCTTTACAGTGCTTTTACAGCCCTCTCTAAGCGGTTTACAGAATCAGCCTCTTGCCCCCCAACCATCTGGGTCCTCATTTTACTGACCTCGGAAGGACGGAAGGCTGAGTCAACCTTGAGCTGGTCAGGATCGAATTCCTTGCAGTGGGCAGAATTAGCCTGAAATATTCTAATCATTGTGCCACCATGGCAAGGAAGGAAGGAAGAAGGAAGGAAGGAAGGAAGGAAGGAAGGAAGGAAGGAAGGAAGGAAGGAAGGAAGGAAGGGGAAGGGAAGGGAAGGGAAGGGAAGGGAAGGAAGGGAAGGGAAGGGAAGGGAAGGGAAGGGAAAGGGAAGAGAAGGAAAAGGAAAGGAAAGGAAAGGAAAGGAAAGGAAAGGAAAGGAAAGGAAAGGAAAGGAAAGGAAGGAATAGCACCTAGACTTATATACCGCTTTACAGTGCTTTTACAGCCCTCTCTAAGCGGTTTACAGAGTCAGCCTATTTCCCCAACAATCTGGGTCCTCATTTTACCCACCTCGGAAGGACGGAAGGCTGAGTCAACCTTGAGCCGTTCAAGATCGAACTCCTGGCAGTGGGCAGAGTTAGGCCTGCACTGCTGCATTCCAACCACTGCGCCACCACAAATGTAGCAAAATGGGGCAAAATTCAAAATCAACAACTGTCTCGCTTAGCGATAGACATTCCGGCCTCCCTTGTGGGTCGTACGTCGAGGACTCCCTGTACGTTGGGAAGAGTTAGCGGTAAAAGGAAACCAGGCCCGCCAAAGAAGACGCCATCCAAGCCGACGCCAGCCAGAGCGTTGTAGAACAACTCGGAAAAAGAAGCGCAAGATCGGAAGACGTGGAGAGATCCGGCCCAGAGAATCGCCAAGAATCGGACACGACTGAATGGATAACCTAGCAGCTTCCTAGGTGGCTCAGTGGCTAAGACGCTGAGCTTGTCGATCAGGACAGTTCGGCGGTTCGAAATCCCTAGTATAGTTTCCTGGGTGAGCAGGGGGTTGGACTAGTTGACCTCCAAGGCCCCTTCCAACTCTGTGACTGTTACATCATCATCATCATCATCATCACCACCTTCTAACCATTGTTCCTCATTGCCTCCCCTCCCCACCACCACCACCCCAAACCCGGAAGACGTCTTCAATGCTCTGTTCACCTCCTTCTCCTTCTCCCCCCCCCCCCCCCCGCCGACCTATCTCACCTAAGCGGACAGACCTGATCCTCTTTCCTGGCACGAGGCCAAAAGACCCCCAACTGTTTATGTCCGTAACTCATTTTCACATCAATGCCCTTGATAACTGGCTTTTTAGTCTCCCGGGAAGTGGCCGGCTGTGACTGGGGAGGCGTCTTTTCCATCTCCCTCGTTCCTGCAGTTCGGAAGCCGGTCGGCTCGCTACCGTCAGCAACGGGCGTCAAGGAATGGAATGGAATAGGAAAATAGAGCAGAACAGAATAGAGAAAATAATATAGAATAGAGTGTAGAGTACAGTAGAGTAGAGTAGAGTAGAATATAGAACAGAACAGAACAGAACAGAACAGAATAATGGAATGGAATGGAATGGAATGGAATGGAATGGAATGGAATGGAATGGAATGGAATGGAATAGAATAGAATAGAATAGAATAGAATAGAATAGAATAGAATAGAATAGAATAGAATAGAATAGAATAGAATAGAATAGAACAGAACAGAACAGAACAGAACAGAACAGAATTCTTTATTGGCCAAGTGTGATTGGACGCACAGGGAATTTGTCTTGGTGCATAAGCTCTCGGTGTATATAAAAGAAAAGATACGTTCGTCAAAAATCATAAAAGCATCTGAATATCAATCACGTGACCATGCAACGGTCATAAATGTGAAAAACGGCCATCAGTCACTTTTTAAAGTGCCATTGTAACTTCGAACGGTCACTAAACGAGCTGCTGTAAGTCGAGGACCAACTGTATTTGAATACGGGCAGTCCTCGAACTTACAACCCGGGGAAGGCAGATTCCCTTTACAAGCCGTTGCCAACTTAACAAGCGTAGCGGTTCACAGAACCGTGCCCAAGAAATGTCGTAAAGCGAGTCAAAATCCACTTAGCAAGTATCTCTCTTAGCAACAGAAAGTTTGGCCTCCACCTGCGGTCGTAAGTCGAGGACTGCCTGTAATGATGTTTTAGGGGGGGATCCAAAATTGAGATCTAGACGCTTGTTTCCTTCCAACAAATATGGGGGATTCAGGATAGGGACCAGAGGTGGGTTTTTCAGCAGGTTTTGACCAGTTCTGACGAACTGGTAGCGGAAATTTGAGTCCTTCAGAGAACCGGTAGTAAAAATTCTGACTGGCTCCGCCCACATTTATTCTCTGCCTCCCAAGTCCCAGCTGATTGGGAGGAAATGGGGATTTTGCAGTATCCTTCTCCTGGAGTGGGAAGGGAATGGAGATTTTTGCAGTATCCTTCCCCTGGAGTGGGGTGGGAATGGAGATTTTGCAGTATCCTTCCCCTGCCATGCCCACCAAGCCACGCCCACAGAACCGGTAGTCAAAAAATTTGAAATCGACCACCCGATAGGGAGCAAAACACACGAAAAGGCACTTTACGCTAAAGTGGGGTCAAAATACCCAACCTTCATCCCCATCTGAGCATATTTTTAAAGAAAATTAAATATTGGGAGGGGAGGAACTCAGCTGGGCTAAATGAGAAAGGGAGAGAAATTGAGCAGCGTAAACACGAGGAAGCGAGAGAGAGACCGAAATCCGTGTTGGATGGAGAAGCAGATTGAAAACGCTCCCCGGGGAACACGCAATTAATCCTACGGGCTGCTCAGGACGAGAGGTTTCGCACTCGGCATCTTGAAAGGCAGGATTTCTTCCCGTTCTCTTACTCCCATCTATAAATTATGAGGTGCATTAACTCCCGGGCACAGAGCACTGAATTAAACACTTTTTAAAGATCGGACAGTGTTTCTATCTCCTGGCCTAAAGCAGCGTTTGCTAAACCAGGCGACAAAAAAAAAAAATGTGCGGACTTCCAACTCCCAGAATTCCCCAGCCGGCGCGCACTGGCCTAGAGCGACAAGTTTTTGCAGCTGCTTTACGCAAAGGCGCACTAGAAACAAAACGCCACGCATCCTAGGCCTGTGAGGGGGTGGGAGAGACTGTTTTTGCCCTCCCCAGGCTCCAAGGAAGTTTCTTGGGAAGGCGAAAAACAGGCCAACCGGGCCCACCGGTAACCTTTTGCTGTCGCGTGCCAAAACTGGAGGGAGTGTGTGGGGGTCGTGCATGTATGCACGGGGGGGGGCATTGAATTATAGGTGTGGGCACACCTGTGTGTGACCCCCCTGCACTCCCCCCCGCTTTTGGCACGCGATGGCAAAAAAGGTTAGCCATCACTGTCCCATATGGAGGCCGTGGTCTTGACGGATTGTATGGGGAGGGTTGAAGCTTCGGAAGTGGCGGGAGCTTCATCCCTGGAAGCTTTCAAGAAGAGACTGGACTGCCATCGGTCAGAAATGGTGTTGGGTCTCCTGCTTGGGCGGCAGGGGGTTGGAGTAGATGACCTCCAAGGTCCCTTCCAACTCTGTTCATCTGTTAAAGAGGGGGTTTATGACGGTTGCGGTGTCACTCGGGTTGTTTGATTCCCCTTTTGCGTCCTTCTGACTGGCAAAGCCAACAGGAGAAGCCAGATTCACTAAGGACCGTGTTTGACCAGCTTAACAACTGCAGTGATTCACTCAACAACGGTGGGCAGAAAATTGGTGAAGGGAGGGAGAGAGAGAGAATGAGAGAGAGAATGAGAGAGAGAGAGAGAGAGGATGAGAGAGAACGAGAGAGAGAACGAGAGAGAGAACGAGAGAGAATGTGAGAGGGAGACAGAATGAAAGAGAATGAGATAGAATGGGATAGAATGAGAGAGAGAATGAAAGAGAATGAGAGACAGAATGAGAGGGAGAGAGAATGAGAGAGAACGAGAGAGAAAACGAAAGTGAGAATGAGAGAGGACAAGAGAGAATGAGAGAGAGAATGAGAGAGAACGAGAGATAGAATGAGAGAACAAGAGAGAATGAGAGAGAGAGAATGAGGGAACGAGAACGAGAGAAAAGGAGAGAGAATGAGAGAGAGAATGAGAGAATGAGAGAGAACGAGAGAGAATGAGAGAGAGAATGAAAGATTGCGAGAGAGAAAAGAGAGAATGAGAGACGATGAGAGAGAATGAGAGAG
>CM075975.1:8525027-8640027 GCA_038048745.1 Coluber constrictor foxii
CTGCTCAGTCCTGGGGAAGGATATTGCAAAATCCCCATTCCCTCCTCAGTCCTGGGGAAGGATACTGCAAAATCCACATTGCCTCCCCACTCAAGGGGAAGGATATTGCAAAATCCCCATTCCCTCCTCAGTCCTGGGGAAGGATATTGCAAAATCTCCATTCCCACCCCACTCTGGGGCCAGCCAGAGGTTGTAATTGCCTTTCCTCTGAACTACACAAAATTTCCGCTACCGGTTCTCCAGAACCTGTCAGAACCTGCTGGATTTCACTCCTGTCTTAATGGATTCATGGTTGGCGATCACGGTTGGCTTTTTATTCCGCTAATATTTTTGTTGTACTTGCATTTGTGCATTCCCTTCGCCTATTTAAGGAAGGACGACGACTGAGGCAATTTGCAGGGAACAACTTCGTTCACTCTCCTTCGCGTCTTGATCTTAGTTCTCTGCAAATTGCTTCTGGGCCTCCTGCCAACCCTAGTAAGATTACGATTATTTATTCTTTGGATTCTTGTAGGCTGTTAAGAAAATTAATTCACAGCCGTTGTTTGAAAAAGACTGATTAAATTTAGTAAACTAAGGTTTGTACAGATTTTGTGTGCGCTGCGTTCTTTGGGGTCCGTAGCCGAGGCAGAACAGGTGTCATTATGTATTGGTTTAAAGACCTACATGGAAGGGTGTCCAAGTACGACTTTGTGTTCGGGATAATGGGGAAAAAAAACAACGCCAGGTATCCATTAGGGAACCTCACCCGCCGTTCTAAAGAATGAGATTTGAAAGGGGCAGGTGAGTGGGCGATTAAAAATATGCACGGAGGCTTTGCCGTTGTCTTTTAGCGATCTCCCGCGGTTTGGCACGCAACGGCACCCCTGCTGTTGAGAGGTGTGCGTGAGCCTCCCGAATCTATTCGTTCGTTGAGACGTTATCTCGGATCTGATTTGCGTGTACCTCATCGCTTCTGTGGCTTTTGTTCCTGACGTGGAGCCGAACCACTGTGTATCTGCAATGCCCACCTGTCGAAATCCCCCTACACACACACACCGTTATTAGTTTACAGATATGCTTATGTTACCAGTGTACAGATGTGCGTGAAAAGAAAGGCAGGGAAAATGCAACGGAACCTCGTGAATAAAAAACATATTTTGCACAAGTTTTTTTCCCCTCTAGACACGTGGCTGTTTCACACGCACTCCCCCCAGGATGTGTGTATTTGGGGACACCATTTCCCCTCGCGTATGCATCGAGAAAAACGGCACTGTGACAATCAAACCGTGATTAATTCCTGGCTTGTTTTGTTTTCTCCTCATGCTAAAAATGTAGGTTGTGATGGCGTGCCTTGCACAGCAAACTCAATAAATTCCTCCGCCGTTTTTAATCCAGACGGTCAGCGAGCCGCACTAAACCATGACCCTGTTTACGATCCTACTGCAGGCAATCGTCAATTTACATCCTTTCGTTCAGTGACTGTTGTAAATTTTAACAGCACTGGGAGGAAAAAAAAAAGAGAGAGGACTTATATGTCTTGTTGCAGCGTCCCTCTGCATTCACATGATCAACATTTGGGCCTTTGACAAGACTGAATTTATGACAGGGTCGTGCGAATCGTCACTGCTGACCTTGCCCGCTGGTTTCTCGCAAGCAAAGTCAATGGGAGGTGAGAGGGAAAAGCTGGGCATCCCACAACAACAACCCTGTAAGGGAGGCCGAGATACAAAGAGGTGGTTCAAAAGGGTAGGTCTGCACCGGGCTTGTATTAAAAGAGAAGGTTTAAAACTTGTCTTGTTGCTCTTGGCAAGTCCTCGAGGCGATCGATCGATTGATACAGGGCATTGGGGGGGGGCTCCAGGATCTGTCATCAGCCCCCCAGTCCCCAAATCTCGCTCGGCACAATGTCACCCTTGCGCCAGCCGAGGGGATATTTGCGAGGCCGCCATTCTGCGTGATGGGAGCGCCAATTTCCTTCTCCTTTCCAGCTCCATGCCTTGAATGGTAAACAGGCAGCGCCAAGAGACTTTCTCTGTGTGTGTGTGTGTGTGTGTGTGTTTGTGTGCGAGCAAGTGCAGCTGGCAGAATCTGAAACACCTCGCTTGCAAAGCAAAGGCCTCTGGGTGGGAGAGGGGTGGGAAACGGCGGTCTGTTAGACCCCCGTCCTCCCTTCCTAAGGTGGCCTTAGGAACAGGATGGGGGGAAAAAATGCATCCCACAATACAACAATATTGGGGGGTTCCCAATAGTTTGGAGCAAGTCCCTTCCGGGGGGTTTACCTCCCTCTCCCTAAATGAGAGGGTCCTCATCAGGCCAAGCCAGAGACCCCAGGAGGAGGAAGAGGAGGAGGTGATGATGAGGATGGCGGAAACGGAGGTTTCTGATGCCGAGGAAGCCAGGGGTGTTCAGAAGTCACCTTTTCAAATTTTGGAAGCCTCCAGAAATTAGAACAGGGCTGGGAAGGAAGCGGTGGTTGGCATGAAGCCGTGTGTGCATTTTCAGAGTGTGTGAAAGCTCGTGCGTGTCACGCTGCTGGGGAGAGGGAGGGAGGTTAGGATCGGCAGGCAAAATGCGTTGCAGGCAAAAAATAAAATAAAATAAAGGGACGGGAACGGCAACGTCGCCATGCTCCGTTTCCAAGACGTTTTCAACGAGCGATGCGCTCTTCTGTCTCCTAACCTCAAAAAATAGCAGCGCAACAAGAATACCAGAGTTGGAGGTCTTCTTCTCTAACCCTCTCCTCAAGCAGTTAGACCTGTCCCATTCCAGACCAAAAACATTTGACCTATCTCTTCTTAAAAAACCCCCAGTGATGGAAGCATTCACAACTTCTGGAGGCAAGCCGTTCCGCTCATTAATTGTCCTCACCGTAAGGAAATTTCTCCTTAGTTCTAAGCTGCTTCTCTCCTTGCTTAGTTCCCATCCGTTGTTTCTTGTCCTGCCTTCAGGTCAGGGGTGGGATTCAAAATTTTAGCAACCGGTTCTCTGGCTATGGTGGGAGTAGCCTACTCGGCCTCCTGCACTCCGGGGGGAGGCATTTTCCCCAGACTTTGGAGGTTTTTCTTGAGCCTCCGGGAGGCAGACCCTCAAATATTGGAAGGCTGCCTCCTTTGAATCCTCCTTTGAATCCCCCACTTTTGGGGGGAGGCACACCTGCCAGACCGAGGTGTGCCTCCCCCAAAAAGTGGCTGATTTGAAGGAAGCAGAAAAACCCAGGCGGAACTGGAAAAATCACAGCGGGAAGAATATAGATGAAATAACCATTAAGGGCATCAAATCCACCCTCTCCAGTTAAAAGAGAAAATATTCCATATTTTGTTGGAACTGAGCTACCTGACCGCCTACCTACTTACAAACCGTTCGTTCAGGGACCATCTTGAAGTTGGCAACAGGGCTGGAAAAAGTGCCTCGGGACCGTTTTTCACACTTTACGACCGTCGTGGCATTCCCTATGGTCGCGGGATCAAAATTCGGACGCTTGGCAACGGACTCATATTCACGACGGTCGCAGGAAGGTCACTTCTGACCAGCAAAGTCAACGGGGGAGCCAGATTCACTTTATGACCGCGTTTCTAACTTGAGAACCACGGCGGTTCGCTTAACAACCGAGGCAAAAAAAAAAAAGGTTGTAGAATGGGATGAAACTCACTTAACAACTGTGGGCTCGATTGTGGTTGTAAGCCGAGGGCTCATGCCCTTGACTGGAAAGGGGGGGCGTCCCGTGTACCCCTCCAATACCTCTCCATTGTGGGTTTTGTGTGTGAAAAGACAGCTGCAAAGGCTGGGCTGGTGGGCGCATGGCTCGTGCATGGCACGTGAGCAGCTGGATTATGCCAGCCTCCTGACAGCTGTGGAGGTCGAGGAAGGTGAGGAGCCCTTGAAGCAAGGCTGAGAAATGGGGATGGTGATTTAATTGGAAGATACAGCCCGATTCACTGCGCAGAGTTGCCTTCCGACCGCAGGCCGAGTCTGCCAAAGTGAACAGAACAGAATAACAAGAGTTGGAAGGGACCTCGGAGGTCTTCTAGTCCAACCCCCTGCTTAGGCAGGAAACCCTACATCCCTTCAGGCAAATGGTTCTCCAACCTCTTCTTAAAAACTTCCAGTGTTGGAGCATTCGGAACTTCTGGTGGCAGGCTGTTCCGCTGGTTAATTGTTCTCACTGTCAGGAAATTTCTCCTTAGTTCTAAGTTGCTTCTCTCCTGGATTAGTTTCCACCCATTGCTTCTTCACCCACCCTCAGGGCCATTATTAATGTAATAATAAACAATAAGCCGCCTAAGCGCGGGTCCATGGACTGGCACCGATCCGCGGCATGCTGGAAACTGGTCCGCACAAATGAATGAAGCCCCATCCGCGGGAAATAGGCAGCACATGAAACCACGACCCCTCCGTTCTCCACAGAACTGGTCCCTCTTTCCCGAAAGGTTGGGGGTCGCTGGCCTAGGATAGCCTTACAGTAAGATAGGCAGCAAATAAATGAGAGAGAGACAGACAGACAGACAGGCATAGAATACAGATATAGAATAGAGATAGACAGACAGATGGACAGAAACAGATGATATTGATTAGATAGATAAATCAATAGATATAGAACATAGATAGATATAGGTATAGAATATAGGGAGACAGATAGATAGATAGATAGATAGATAGATAGATAGATAGATAGATAGATAGATAGATAGATAGATAGATAGATAGATAGATAGATAGATATGGATGGAAGGATAGACAGATGATAAACGGATGATAGATAAATAGACAGATGATAGATAGATAGATAGATAGATAGATAGATAGATAGATAGATGGATGGATGGATGGATGGATGGATGGATGGATGGATGGATAGGTAGGTAGGTAGGTAGGTAGGTAGGTAGGTAGGTAGGTAGATAAATAGATAGATAGATAGATAGATAGATAGATAGATAGATAGATAGATAGATAGATAGATAGATAGATAGATATGGATAGATGGAAGGACAGACAGATGATAAATGGATGATAGATAAATAGACAGATAATAGATAGATAGATAGATAGATAGATAGATAGATAGATAGATAGATAGATAGATAGATAGATAGATAGATGGATGGATGGATGGATGGATGGATGGATGGATGGATGGATGGATGGATGGATGGATGGATGGATGGATGGATGGATGAGTAGGTAGGTAGGTAGGTAGGTAGGTAGGTAGGTAGGTAGGTAGGTAGGTAGGTAGGTAGATAGATAGATAGATAGATAGATAGATAGATAGATAGATAGATGGATGATAGATAAGTAGACAGATGATAGATTAGGTAGATAGATAGACAGACAGAAGATAGATATAGATACAAAAGATGATAGATAGATAGATAGATAGATAGATAGATAGATAGATAGATAGATAGATAGATAGATAGATAGATAGATAGATAGATGATAGATAGATAGATAGATAGATAGATAGATAGATAGATAGACAGACAGAGATAGATAGATAGATAGATAGATAGATAGATGATAGATAGATAGATAGATAGATAGATAGATAGATAGATGATAGATAGATAGATAGATGATTAGGTAGATAGATAGATAAGATAGGA
Organism: Coluber constrictor foxii; assembly: GCA_038048745.1. NCBI lineage: Eukaryota > Metazoa > Chordata > Lepidosauria > Squamata > Colubridae > Coluber > Coluber constrictor. The sequence continues at coordinate 8,530,610 of CM075975.1, forward strand.
GATAGTTAGATATAGATAAATACAGTACAATACAAAATAATACAATAAAAAATTTGATTTAATTTAATTTTTTAAAAAAACTCGCATCTCTGCTTATCAAGAAGGTAACCGAAGCCGAAGACTGAGGCATTTCAAAGCGGCAGCTCTTAAGAGTCTGTCCCGGCTTGCCTCTGTGGCCTTATCTGTCAACTACACTTGAAATCTAATCTGGAGATGGGGGGGTGGGGGGGGAACGATTTTCAGAGCCTGGCTTTGCATTTTGAGAGGGGACCTTTACAGATTCCGCATCCATCAGCCGGAGGGAATAAGGTCAGCGTGCCTGCCAACTCCGCGCGGCGCATCAGAACGGCGCTGTGGTTCACAAGAGCGGTAAACAAGAGTGGTATCCAGGTCCCGCTCTCCTGGCACGGCAGGACGTGAGATGGAAACGAAATGAAAGCCAAACAGGAAGGAAAAGCGTCTCGGGCAACCTGCGGCACGGATGCCAAATTGATCTGAATTGATCCATGTCCCCGTTAGGCCGCAGGCAACCGTGGCATTGATAGACTTGCTTGATTTATAAGCTACCATCTGGGGGCAGACGGAGTGGATCTTGAAACTGACCGGTGCAGGTGGAAAAACAAACACAGAGAAGATAAGAAAAGAAAAAGGGAGGAAAAAATAGATTAGATGAGAGGAAGAGGAAGAAAAGCTTTAAAGGCTGGGTTGAAGAGAAGGATTGTGACAGATCTTGCCAAGGGGGAGAATAGAATAGAATACCAGAGTTGGAAGGGACCTTGGAGGTCATCTAGTCCAACCCCCTGCTTAGGCAGGAAACTCTACACCACTTCAAACAAACGGTTATCCAATCTCTTCTTAAAAACTTCCAGTGTTGGAGCATTCACAACTTCTGGTGGCAAGTTGTTCCGCTGATTAATTGTTCTTACTGTCAGGAAATTTCTCCTTCGTTCTAAGTTGCTTCTCTCCTTGATGAGTTTCCACCCATTGCCTTCAGGTGCTTTGGAGAATAGCTTGACTCCCTCTTCTTTAGGGCAGCCCCTGAAATATTGGAAGACTGCTCTCATGTCATCTCTGGTCCTTCTGGAAGCTTTACGGGTGCAAGTTCCTTCTCTGGAGCTTGAGATAACCAGGCAACGTTATAAGCGTGACGGGACTTTCGTTCCGACAGCACGTGTCAGAGAGAGGTGGTTTAGAACGCGCCCTGTTGGCTTTGCTGACCATTAACCCTCATGAGTTCGATCCTCAGGGTTTCTCCTGAAAAGGCCAAATTCTCTCTCTGCAACGTAGGAAGGTGGCTCGATGTTCTCCAGGCGGTTTGGACTTGATCAATGGCTCTGTTGCAAAGAAGCCGCGAGGATTCGAGTCCCGACTACGCTAAATTGGGGAAGAGGAACCATTGACCAAAGGATGGGACATTATTAGCCATCCTGCTGCACAACTTGGAAAGAAATTCTCTTCGCTTTCGTTCATCTGCTCAAGGACGGGTGGAACCTCTGGGTATGGAATGGCAGGTTTTTGAACATCCTGGGAAACTGGCATGGCAAGCACCAGTTTGACTTCCAAACTTGAGCAGAATAGCAGGATAGTAGAATTAGACGGGACCTTCTGACAAATTTGTAGACGAATGGCTGTCCAGATTCTTCTTAAAAACCTCCAGTGGAGGTTTTAGGAGCATTCCCAACTTCTGGTGGCAAGTCGTTCCACTGGTTAATTGTTCTCACTGTCAGGAAATTCCTCCTTAGTTCAAGGTTGCTTCTCTCCTTGATGAGTCTCCATCCGTTGCTTCTTGTCCTGCCTTCAAGTGCTTTGGAGAATAGCTTGACTCCCTCTTCTTTGGGGCAGTCCTTGAGATATTGGAACGCTGCTATCATATCGCTCATAGTCCTTCTTTTCATTAAACTAGACATATCCAATTCCTGCAACTTCTTCGTATGTTTTAGCCTCCATCATCTTGGTTGCTCTTCTCTGCGCTCTTTCTAGAGTCTCAAAACATCTTTTTTTTAATATCGTGGTGACCAAAACTGGATGCCGTATTCCAAGCGTGGCCTCACCAAGGCCTTATAAAGTGGTCCTAACACTTCACGTGATCGTGATTCTATCCCTCTGACCTCCTGTTATTATCAGTGGCGTGCTGGCAAGGAGCGAAGCCAAAAGAATTCCCGAGCCTAGAAATCTACAAACATCCTCTAGCTGGGACGGTTCGGAGACTCCCAATGTGAAGTATTTCCACTTCTCGAAGCAACAGGAATTTAATAGGGAAGCAGGAAGGCTGGAAGATTAATAGGTGAGCATTCCCAGCTGGATCAAGACAGCAGTCAGCAATGTAGGCTAGCAATGTAAAGTAAGATGGATAACTCAGAAAGGATGCCGAAAGCCCAGTTTGTGATTCACAACTGTTTACACAGAGAATGAAGGCTGAGCTAGAAAGAGGGGAGGGGGAATAACGGTGGTGTGGGGCGACTTCCTTGCTCAGGGCAGCAGAGAATTCTGAGTTCATTCGTACGGGGTGAAACATCAGGGCTCAATATAGAGAGGAAGCATCAGCTAGGGTAGACACTGATCACCCAAATGAAACGCACCCGTGATTTTATTTCCACGATCGGTGGAAGCTCTTCTTCTCTTTTGCCACTTTGCTTGGTAAGATTTCCAGGTGTCAGCCACATGTGGCTCTTTGGACTCTCTGCTGTGGCTCCCTGTCGGGTGATCCCCGCCCTTGGCTGGCCCCGCCCTTTGCCCTCCCCTCCCAGTCACTCCTTGCCTGACCTGAGAAGGTAAGGGTGATGCCAGGGGGTGCAGAGACAGGGAGATACAGAGAGAGAGGGGAGAGGGAGGGAGGGAGGGGAGAGAGAGAGACGTCAAAAGGATTTTGTGGTTCCCGGGTTTTTTTAACCACCGGTTCTCTGCCTTAATGACCGGCTGGGTAGGCATGGCTAGGGGGTCATGTGACTGGTGGAAGTGAGTGATGATGTCAAGTTGGCCACGCCCACCCAGGTCTTGTGGCTCCCGGGGTTTTCTTTTTTTGTGGGAAACGGGTCCAAATGGCTCTTTTGAGTGTTTAAAGTTGCAGACCCCTGCCCTATCCCAGTGCATTGGATAAGTACATGGAACATGCTGGCCAAGGAATTCTGGGAGTTGGAGTCCACCCAAGGGTGAAATGCTCCCAGTTCAGACTGGATCGGCCGATCTGGTAGCGATGGTGGCGGGCGGTTCGGAGAACTGGTAGCAAAAATCCCTCCCCCTCCCCATGTCCATGCCCACCCAATCGCCCGGTCGCCCGCTTGCTGCTTCTTTTAAAAAATGCTTTTAAAATGTTTAAAAACATGCTCTGACGATCCCGGCGATCGTCAGAGCCTTTTTTAAAACTTTTAAAAGCATTTTTTTTACAACCTACTTGGCTGAAACCTACCCATCTTAAAGCATGCTGGTTGGGGAATCCTGAGAGTTGAAGACTCCCCAACCACAGAGCCTTGGTGGTGCAGCAGATTAAAGTGCTGTTAAGTAGCACCAGCTGCCTGCAAGTTTGAATCTCACCAGGCTCAAGGTTGACTCAACCTTCCATCCTTCTGAGGTAGGTAAAATGACGATCCAGATTGTGGGGCAATAAACTGACTTTGTATAAAAAAGAACCCTGCTTGGGGGGGCCCGAAAGCCCTACTAAGCAGGTATATACAAAAAAAGTATGAAGGCTATTGCTTAATGCATTGTAAGCCGCCCTGAGTCTCTGGAGTAGGGCGGCATATAAATTGAACCAATAAATAAGCCCACCCATCTTAAAATATGCAAGCTGGAGAATTTTGGGAGTTGAAACCTACCCATCTTAAAGCATGCTGGCTGGGGAATCCTGGGAATTGAAGTCCACCCGTCTTAAAATATGCTAACTGGAGAATTTTGGGAGTTGGAAGTCCACCCATCTTAAAGTTGCCAAGTTGGAAAACACTGGCACAAAGTCTCTGGCCCCAGATTCGTACAGGTGAGGGGTCCTGCAGTTCAGGTTGAGGAAGTAGGTTTAAAACCTAGAAACATTCGGCATTTTTCCCACTCTTCCTGCATTGAGGACTGTGTTTACTGGAGATATTGGGCTGTTTGTTTATTTGGGTCCCATCTTATTATTTGGGCCTTATGTAATTCTGCCCGGGGATTTTTTTCCCTCCCTAAAATGAAATGAGGGGTGGGGGAACGGAATACCAACCGTGGTGTTGTAAAGAGAGGTAAAAAGAGATTAAGGATGAAATGTAGATGGTGCGGGCAAGCTCATTAAGAGAATCAAAATAATTGGCATGAGACACGAAGGCAAGAGATTTCTGCTGAACAGAAAGAACATCAGGAGAAACGTACACGAAGCTACCGACAATTTGATCGCTTATTTTGGGCAGCCCTCTCCCGAAACCCACTCCAAACATCGGTTGTCACTCACAGAACAGAGTTGGAAGGGACCTTGGAGGTCTTCTAGTCCAACCCCCTGCTTAAGCAGGAAACCCTACACCATGATCTGTCCCCCCCTACAGAGCCCCACAAAAACACAGCCAGTCGAGGGTTAAGAAGCACTTGGCACACTCCACAGTTCTTATCTCAAACTTGGCAGCGATATGCACACCATCTGCCAAGGGCTTTATTAGTTCACAAAAAGAAAATCACCTACGTAGCTTTGCCAAAATCCGTTCTTTTAGCTCCAGAGACTACTAGATTGCGTTTTTGTTCGTCACAGAGATCATGAACCACCCTCCTGTCTTATATAGGCTCTGGGTGTGGTCCAGTGACTCATTGATCCTGTGACTCCAGTCCAGTGACTCAGGTCTATTCCCTCATGCGTCTCCGCAGCTGCTGTAAGCATTTATCTCGCCTTCTTTGGCGTGTGTCCAGGAATAACGTCTCTCCCTCACTCTCATCTGAGTCACCTGTTTCCCCACTACTTGGCTCTCTTTCAGCTGGCACCTGAGAGGGTGCCAGAGGGGGGGGGGGCTGGGAGATCTGGCTGGCTCCTCTTCCTCCTGCTCAGAGCTTCCTTCCTCCAATGGGATAGGCTCAGAGGACGGGGCCACAACACACCACTTCAGACAAATGGTTTTCCAACATCTTCTTTAAAACTTCCAGTGTTGGAGCATTCACAACTTCTGGAGACAAATTGTTCCACTGGTTCATTGTTCTCACGATCAGGAAATCTCTCCTTAATTCTAGGTTGCTTCTCTCCTTGCTTACTTTCCATCCATGGCTTCTTGTCCTACCGCCAGGGGCTTTGGGACAGGGGTCTCCAACCTTGCCAACTTTAAGCCTTGTGGACTTCAAGTCCCAGAATTCTGTGTGAGGACAGTTGTTAAGCCGCTTTTGGCAACTTCGAACGGTCGCTGAACCAAACGGTTTTGCAAACCGAGGACCGGCTGTGTAGAAAAGCTGTTCTGATGCACGGCCCCAAAAGACAGCAGCCATAAATAAGAGGCAAGGATGCGCAGGGGGTGGAAACTCCTCGGTTCGCACAAAATTGCAGAGCTCTGTGGGCGTGAGAGTGTTGGAGGTTGCGGTGGGATTGAGATAATCAGAAGTTGTGGGAGCTTCGTCCCTGGAAGCTTTGAAGAAGAGACTGGACTGCCACCTGTCAGAAATGCTGAAGGGGAGGGGAAGGGTGGGCGGGGCCAGCCAGGAGTGGGATTTGGGGGTTCTCCAAACTGCACAGAATCTTAGCCAGAGGTTCTCCCGAACCCCCGGCAGCCCCACCTGAGGCTATTGATAGCAATTTTATAGGTCTCTCCCAGTTTTTAATCCCTGGACTTCATCGTTTTACGTTAATAATTTTATTTTAACTTTGTTCTACCCATGTGACTTGCTTTAAAAAAAAAAGTTGACTTCCAGTTTGGAGTGACGGCTATCACTTTTACGCCGAGTGACTACGGAAGTAAACAAACAAGAACCACAAAGCTAATATTACTGCTTTCAGAACTTGTGGGTGCTCCAAACACGGGAGGTTTTTAAGAAGAGACTGGACGACATTTGTCTGAAATGGCATAGGGCACGCGAAGCCATATCTGTGGGCACGCGAGCGTTGCTCTAGTTTGGCTCTAGCACGCATGTGTGCGGTGGCCAGCTAATTTTTGGGCCGCCGGGCCCACTGGAAGTTGGGAAACGGGCCATTTCCGGCCTCTGGAGGGCCTCCGGAGGATGGGGAAGGCTGTTTTTGCCCTCCTCAGGTTCCAAGAAAGCCCCTGGAGCCTGGGGAGGGTGAAAAAACAGGCCTACCGGGCTCACTGGTAACCTTTTTGCCATCGCGTGCCAAAAGTGGGGGGCACGGAGGCATTGAATTATAGGTGGCATGTACGTGCGTGACCCCCCCCCCGCACAACCCACTTTTGGCACGCGATGGCAAAAAAGTTAGCCATCACTGGTATAGGGTATGTTCTGCTTGAACAAGGGGTTGGACTCTTCTGTTATTCTGTTATTGTCATGAAATGCATTGGAGCTGCCATTCGCTGTAATCTTTTGCCCTGCAGCAAAACTTACAGCAGCTGAAAGGGAGACTTATACCCCTTTCAAATCCCCATAAATTGGCCTAAAAACCTGCTCTGGTGGTTACACGATTTCACGCCGATAAGTGCTAAAAAGCATGAATTAAAGTCTACACAGGAAGGAGTCCTTCAGGGGGATTTCTCAGACTTTTACCTGTTTTTCCTGAGCGATTAAAAACGGCGGGTTGGAACAAACCTCTGGGCACCAGCAAGCCCTGGAACTAAACACTGGCATAGAGTAAGCACTGAGGACTAGAAGCTTGTACCCAAAGCTTGTCTGGCTCAGAGGCCTAATCGAAAGGGTGAGACCGGATGACCTTTTGATCTTTAGAGAGGACTGTTGCTTCTTAATGATTTCCCCCCTCTCTCCCCGCCCCAAACAGCCTAAAGCAGGGGCCATCAAACTTTCAGACCCTAGGGACCACTAAATTCATAATTTTAAATCCTGCAGACCACTAATATGACTGGCTGGGTGGGCACGGCTAGCTGGTCATGTGACTGGGTGGGCATGGCCAACTTGATGTCACTCATGTTGAGGGGTACCTCGCCAGCCTCTACTCACCCCTCCCAGCCACTCCTCACCTGCCCGCCCGGGCTCCTTAGGGCCCCAACAGGAAGCAGTTGCTGGAGCTAAGCAGCCACTATGAGAAAGAGCTGGAAAAACAACTCAGTTCAAATTGGATCTGGCTGAGAAGGAGGCTCAGCAGAAGCACCTCACTGAGGACTAGGAGCATAGGCTTTTCCAAGCAGAGGGAAGACCTGTGGGAGTGCAAGGCCAGGTATCGGCACCTAGAGGCTCAGCGGGCTGAGATGGTCAGCCAGTTCCAAGCCATGATGCAGTCCGACTGGAACGAGACCCTCCAGCCTTCACCCAAAGCCCCACACCAGGAGGCTGAAGCAGACCCCAAGTTTGAATTTCTGCCCCCCTCCGACCCTCAAAAAAAGACCCCGAAGGGGAAGACTCTCTGCAGCAAAACAAATGTTCATTGCGCGTATCCAGCCCAGGGGCCGGAGTTTGAGGACCCCTGATTTAGTGCAATATAAAAAATGCAAATAATTTTTCTGCGGACCACCAAAATTTTCTCACAGACCACCAGTTGGTGACCGCTGGCCTAAAGGTTTTCCTGCTTCCTCCGCTCTGTCTAAAGCCCCCCTCCCCATTTCCCAATTTCAAGTGTTTGCAAGAGGGGAGTGCGAGGGCAATAAAAGAGAGGGAGGGGGGAGGGAGGGAGGGAGGGAGAGGGAGAGAGAGAGCAATTAATCTCGTTGAAGAGCAGGGCTGCCACTTCGACGTGAATCTCCGTCACCCAGATTGCATTTTAACTTCGCTCATAAATCTCCTTTAAAACTCCCCTTTCCCACAACCGGCTAGGCCAGCAGGCAAGCCGAGATCGTCCTTGAGACTGGGGACGGGTGGGGGGAAAGACCCAGGATGGGCGTGAATTCAGGAGCCCCCACCCACCCCCCGTGCCCCATTCCTCTTGGCAGGGCAGAGGGCCAAAGGGTTGAGGGATGGACATTGTGGACGGCCAGCTGGGAAGGTGGGACCCGGAGGAGAGGCTGACCTGGGTTGTAATCACGCTTGCATCCAGCTGCTCGCTCCCTAACAACCTGGACGGCGTCCAGCTCAGGTAATTAAAATCTGGCCGTCTTTCATCTCAGTGTATCTCCGATGGTTCCCATCAAGGCTCAGGTAGAAGCAGCACGAGCTGGCTTGCTCCACCTCGGGGGTCCCGTCCCTGTGATAAAAGGACACCTTAAATTTCCCCTCTGCCACAGAGGTATCAGATGCTGCTGTGGAGGGGTGGGGTGTGTGGGTCCTGTTAGAAACCATCCTAGCTCTTCTGCAGCTGGGAATTTGGGGGACTGAACTCTGCAAAGGCCGATAGAAAAAAAAGAGAGAGAGAGAGAGAGAGACCTGGCAACCACCTGTGGCATTTCAGACTCCTTCCTGCCGAGGAGTTGAGGTCGGTGCATGTGAGTTGGTGACTTGGCATAGATTAGAATTAGAGTTAGAATTTTTTTTATTGGCCAAGTGTAATTGGACACACAAGGAATTTGTCTTTGGTGCATACGCTCCCAGTGTACATAAAAAGACAAGATATGTTCGTCATTAAGGTACAACACTGAATGAAAGTCCTAGGGTAAATAATAAGCAATCCGGAAACCATATCGATGTAAATCGTAAGGATACCAGCAAGAAAGTTACAGTCATACAGTCATAAGTGGGAGGAGATGGGTGGTGGGAACGATGAGAAGATTAATAGTAGTGCAGACTTAGTAAATAGTTTTGACAGCTTTGTTTAGCAGAGTGAGGGTGTTCGGGAAAAAACTGTCTATTGTGTCTATTTGTTCTGGTGTGCAGTGCTCTATAGAGTCATTTGGAGGGTAGGAATTGAAAGAGTTGATGTCCAGGGTGCGAGGGGTCTGTAGATATTTTCCCAGCCCTCTTTTTGACTCCTGCAGTATATAGATCCTCCATGGAAGGCAGGTTGGTAGCCATGGTTTTTTCTGCAGTTCTAATGATCCTTTGAAGTCTGGGACTGTCTTGCTGGGTTGCAGAGCCAAACCAGACAGTTATAGAGGTGCAGATGACAGACTCAATACTCTCATAGATGGCGAAAGCCCGGCGTCTGAGAACGCAGCGTGTTCAGATCGGGGCTTCCCAGGCGAGGCCTGGAGTGCCAGCGGCTTGCCTGTTTGAACAAGCTGGACAGAGACGCCGTGATGGGCCACTATAAAACCCCGTTTTCCAGCTGGCACCTTTTGCGCCTGCTGCCAGGATGGGGGTCTCACTAGCCCAGGGGTCGGCAACCTGCGGCTCTGGAGCCGCATGTGGCTCTTTCACCCCTCTGCTGCGGCTCCGTGTCACTCAAAATATGTGTCACAACCGCCAATGCGTGACACTTGCCAGCATGGGATTTACTGAGCTTTTCAACCCCCGGTAGGCCAACTACGGATAAATCCAAGAAAAGAAAAGTTTCAGAAGAAAACAGGAAACTTTCCACAGGAAAGTTGCCTGGAGCTGATGAGGCCTCCGTGACTCAGCCGTTGCCCAAGGGACGTGCCAGGGCCGGCAGGGAAATGCATGGTTGAGACGCAGTTGGGAAACGAGTCATAACAATGCAGCGAGAAGGCAAGGCAAAGGCAGAGACAACTGGCCAGGAGGTCAGTTCCTGAAGATCTGTAAGGCTACGGGAAGCTTGGAAGGAGAAGTCAGGCTTCAGAATATCTACACTAGTGGTTTTTAGCCTTGGAAGGTGGATTTCAATTCCCAGAATTCCCCAGCCAGCAGGTTTTAAGATGGGTGGACTTCAACTCCCAGAATTCCCCAGCCAGCCTGCTTTAAGATGGGTGGACTTCAACTCCCAGAATTCCCCAGCCAGCATGTTTTAAGATGGACTTCAACTCCCAGAAAAGCCAGGGTGCTTTAAGACTCAATTCTTTGAAACCCCCCCTATCCAAGCCTCATCCACTGACTTCCCATTCTTCTTCTTCCACTCCTCTTTCTCCTCCTCCTCCTCCTCCTCCAACTTGCCAACCTGACCAATGTGCTCCTCAGAAAAATGGAATGGACCACCTTGATTTTATCCCCGTGACTGTCAAACCCATTTCTTCAATTTTAAAAGCAATATTTGGAAAGGGTTGGTGCAACATTTTTTTCTTACAGGGCAGTGCTGGGAACTGGGCATGGGGTGACATCTGGTTTTCTCCTCTGGCTAATAGTTCCCCCCACCTCCCCGTGTTCATCTTTCCCGTGGGGGGGAAAAGCCCCTTTCTAATGTTGTTTTAAGGTCCTGGTTCACACCCTGCCCGGCACTAACAAAAATAGAACCCACAACCCCAGTCTCAGCAGTTACAACAAGTGTAGAGCAGCCACATTGGTAGTGGTGGGAAGGAAGGAAGGAAGGAAGGAAGGATAAGGAGGGAGGAAAGGAGGGAAGGGAGGAAGTATAAGGAGGGAGGGAAGGAAGGAAGTATATATAAGGAAGGAGGGAGGGAGGAAAAACAAGGGAGGGGGAGGGAGGGAGGAAAGGAAGGAAGGGAGAAGAGAGGGAGGGAAGGAAGGAAGACGGGAGGGAGGGAAGGAAGGAAGAAAAGAGGGAAGGAAGGAAGAAAAGAGGGAAGGAAGGTGAATGAGTGAGTGAGTGATGGAGGGAGGGAGGGAGGAAGGGGAGGAGTGAGTGATGGATAGATGGAAGGGAGGAAGGAAGGAAGGAAGATGGGAGGGAGGGAAGGAAGGAAGAAAAGAGGGAAGGAAGATGATTGAGTGAGTGAGTGATGGAGGAAGGGAGGGAGGGAGGGGAGGAGTGAGTGTTGGATAGATGGAAGGGAGGAAGAACGGAGAGAGGAAGGAAGGAAGGAGGAGAGAGGGAGGGAAGGAAGGAAAGAGGGAAGGTGAGTGAGTGATGAAGGGAGGGAGGAAGGGGGGGAAGGAAGGAAGGAAGGAAGGAAGGAATATGGATATATATACAGGTAGTCCTTGATTTACGACCGCAATTGAGATCAGAGTTTTCTTTGCTAAGTGAGGCGGCTGATAAATAAGTCGTGCCTGATTTTAAAACTTTAACAAAGGCAATTCTTGGAGGGAAAGAAGAGTGAGGAATGAGGAAGAGAAAAGAAACGAGACACAAACGGACAGAAGAAAAAAAAAGAAAAGTAATAACTGGGACTGGCTGTTTTTTGCTTTGGCCCGCCCACTTTTGTTTGGCTCCACCCACTGTTTATTTCCTTCCTCTCCCCCGTTGCATCATCAGATCGTCCGAATCAACCGAATTTGCATTCCAAGAAAACCCTTTTGCAGGGAATGGCTTTTCAGACGTCTTGAGATTAAGCCTGGGAACTGAAGATTAAATCTAGTCTGGCAACTTTCGTAATTTCACCCAGGCCTGTTGATTGGCGTGCCCGGCCACGTTTGCCTTTGAGGTTGGGGTGTATGTTTGCAATCCGGTCATTCCGCTTAAAAACCAAAAAAAAAACCAGAAACCCATTAAACCTGAAACCAAGCAGACGTGGGCCTCAAATAGAAAAAAAGGAAAACCGTTCTCCAAAACATGGCTAAAGCAGAAATCAGTTTGGTTTGCGTGAGAGATGCAAATTAACCCAATCTTCCCAAATCTCGACGTGAACTGAACACGGCTTGTGCGTTTCCGTACATTGGGATGATGCAGGGGTGAAATGTAAAATGTGTTACTACCGGTTCTGTGGGCGTGGCTTGGTGGTGGTGGTGGTGGGTAATGTGACTGGGTGGGCATGGTCTACTTGTTGTATTTTTTACTTTTAAAACCATTATTTTCTACAACCTCTTCAGCAGGTAAAAAAAATGCTTTTAAAAGCCTCTGACGATCCCAGTGGAGTTGCCTGATCATCAGAGGCTTTTTTTCCTTTTAAAAACATTTTTTCAGCCAAAGAAGTTTTGTTTTGTTTTTTTAATTTGATTTATATGCCGCCCTTCTCCGGAGGCTCAGGGCGGCTTACAATGCGTTAAGCAATAGCCTTCATACTTTTGTATATATTTATACAAAGTCAGCTTATTGCCCCCACAAACTGGGTCCTGTAATTGACCTCCCTTAGAAAGGATGGAAGGCTGAGTCAACCTTGAGCCTGGTGAGATTCGAACTTACAGTAATTGCAGACAGCTGAATGTTAATTACAGTGCTTAGTCTGCCGAGCTATCCAGGCTCCTTTTTGCTACTGGTTCTTTGAACCGCCTGCCACCATTGCTATCTGATTGACTAGCTCAGCGTCTTAGTCACCTGAGGCCCGGAAGAGCCCAAAAGATCCATTTCCCAGCATTCCAGGGGCCTGTTTCTGCCTTCGTACCCCTACCCACCCCCCGAGACTCACCCCACACCTGCTCCTTCATTAAGAGGGATTTATTAGGATTTTTTTCCCCCTTCCCCAAAGGCTTCGGAAGATCTGCCTGCCTGCCAAAAGTGGCTGTTCGGCCGTGCCCCTCATTGACAGTTGCCAGTTGCCTTCAATGAGGGCCCTCCACCCCCCCCCCCCAGCTGGTGGCACACGATTAGTATGAGATGGCACAAGGCTGGCTTTTAATGGGGAAAAAAGGGATTGCGGGCGGCAGGAACAATACCTACCCACCGAGGCATTAAAATAAATTATTCCAGCCGTTAAAGATCCGAGGCCGCATTTGCATTTCGAACAGTAACGCCCTCTCTGCTGCCCGTGCCAACTGCAGCTTCTGGAAGCTGGCCAGTAACCCACCAGGCCATAAAAATCCTCTTTGATTTAACTTAAGCCACTCGGATCTCGTTTTACGCACGGGCTCCGTGTATAATTTCTGTCCCTAACTCAAAGGCGTTGAGCTTTAACAAAGGGGGAAGGCAGCCCCGGGCATCGCTGCGGAAGTAGTCCTCGGCTTACGGCCACAATGGAGAGCACAATGCCCGCTGCTTAAGCGAGGCGGCTGTCAAATGAACCATGCCCGGTTTTTTTTATGATCGTTTTGGCCGCGGTTGTTAAGTGAGTCACACGGTCGTGAAGCGGATCTAGCCAGACGTTCACGCGGTCCGGTTCCCCTCTCCCCACCCCTGCCAGCCGGGCCACAAAGCCGCAAAATTTGACTAGCCACTGTTCTAGTCCAACCTACGAATCCTCGGATTATCCCAGACAAATGTCTGTCTGATGTTTGACAGGTGGAAGAGGGTGGGATGAACTGGGTTTTCCAGAGGACAGGACGGAACTTAAGAGACCAAATTGGGAAGAGTCGCTCAAAACGACTCAATTGCGATGTTCACTATTTAGCTTGGGAGAAAAACGGCGTATTTTGGGATCCATGAAGGACTTAACTACAGCAGCTGGGAACAGGTGGACGGCAGCTGCCTTCACATCCTTTCTCCTGTAAGAAAAGGGGCGGGGGAGAGAATCTCACAAGATTTGAGATTCTCATTTGTCTAAAACTAACTATGTGAAATAATAATAGCCCTTAGACTTATATACCGCTTCACGGTGCTTTCCAGCCCTCTCTAAGCGGTTTACAGAGTCAGCCTTTTGCCCCCAACAATCTGGGTCCTCATTTTACCAGCCTCGGAAGGACAGAAGGCTGAGTTGACCTTGAGCCGGTCAGGATCGAACTCCTGACAGTGAGCAGTGAGTTAGCCTGCAGTGCTGCATTCTAGCCACTGGGAGGGAGGGAGGGAGGGAGGGAGGGAGGGAGGAAGGAAGAAAGGAAGGAAGGAAGGAGAGAGGAGGAAAGGAGAGAGGAGGGAGGGAGGGAGGGAGGGAGGGAGGGAGGGAGGGAGGAAGGAAGGAAGGAAGGAAGGAAGGAAGGAAGGAAGGAAGGAAGGAAGGAAGGAAGGAAGGAAGGAAGGAAGGAAGGAAGGAAGGAAGGAAGGAAGGGCAATACCAATAGCACTTAAACTTATATCCCTAAGGGAATGGTGGGTCCTAAGGGATTATGGGATGGGAGGGGAAGAGGTGTAAAAGTGAGGCCATCAAAATACGCAGCAGCTTGCTTTATTACACCGATGCAATTATCTCGAGTTCTTCGCTGCAGTGGCACAAAGTTGGATTTATTGCCTGCTTGGTTCTTTCGGGAGGGGCGAGAGGAAAAGTTTAATCGGGAGGCTGAAAACCTTGTCCCGCTTGCTGCCCAGACGGATTGGGGCGCAAGTTCCATAGGTGCTTTTTCAAAAGGCGGTTTGTTTTTTTCCTTGAAGGCGTTTCGCTTCCCCATCCGAGAAGCCTCTTCGGTTCTGACGGCACGGCGGAGGGTGGAAGGATTTCCTTGCAGTCATCTGCTCATTAGTACTCTTTCTGAGAGTCACTGAGGCCGCTCGGAGGTTTATCTATGCCCTTGACGGGTGTGTGTGTGTGTGTTAGTGTGTGTGTGTGTGTGTGTGTGTGTGTGTGTGTGTGTGTGTGTGTGTCACCTGATTAGTGCAAATGGGCGTGAAACCTTGTTGGAACGGCTGAAAGGACTGGGTTGTGTTGTAAACCTCCGAGTGGCCTCAATGACTCCCAGAAGAGGGTGCTAATAACCAGATGATTGAAAGGAATATAAAGCCTTCCATCTTCCACCATTCAATCAGAACTGAAGATGCCTCTCGGACGAGAAGCGAAACGCCTTCGAGGAAAAACCAAGTGAGTCCAGTTGCCCTTGGAAGAAGCACTTTTTGGACAACCATAAGCTGGTTGACCGAGAATCTTCATAGACCCGTGATGGTGAACCTATGGCACGCGTGCCACATTAGGTACCGGAGCCCTCTCTGTGGGCACGCCAGCTGTCAGCCTAGCCCAGCTCCGCTGCGCATATGCGTGTGCCTCCCGCCGGCCAGGTCTTTGGGTCTCTGCCACGCATACATGGGGGGGTGAGACTGGAAAGCCTCCTGCACCAACCTAGAAGCCAAAATGGGGTGCATGCGTGGGAGTGGGCCTCATGGGTGGGGGGCAGGACGCATGTGTGGGGGGGTGAGGCGCATGCGTGGGGGGGAGATCGCATTGCATTTTGGGGGTTCTGGCACGCCCGTGTGCGCTTTGGGCACTCGCCACCAAAAAGGTTAACCATCACTGCCATAAACATTTGGGAGCATGAGTGGCCACGGTAGCGAGCTAACAATGGAAGGGGGAGTATTCTGCGCGCAAAATTTACCAGGTACTGTTGTGGCCCGTCAGCGGCCTGTACAGATTGTAGCTGATTCAGACAGCGAGGAGGCTGGTGTGGTGTTGCGCCCTCAGCCTGTGCAGCTGGCACTCGAGTCGGACAGTGAGGAGGCTGGAGAAGATGTGGTGCCAGAGGCGGGGACTCAGCCAGGGCCTTCAGACCCTCCAGAAGCTCCCATAAGTGAAGAGGACGAAGAGGAGGAGCAAATGATTTGGCTGCCTTAGGGCAGTGTTTGTCAACACTGTGCAACTTTTAAGATGTGTGAACTTTAACCTCCAGAATTCTCGCAGGCTGGGGGATTCTGGGAGTCGAAGTCCGCTCCTTTTTACAGTGGCTGCGTTCGACAAATCTCTTTCCTACAGCTATGCTGATTTGGGAATTCTGGGAGTTGAAGTCCACTCTGCTTAAAGTTGTTGAGCTCGACAAACACTGTCCTGGAGCGTGTCCGGTGGGCATGTAAGGCTGTGCATGCGTGTTTAGGCGGGCATGAACATGCGTGTGCTTTTCCTTGGGAGAAACTTCTAACCATCTTCCTCAGCAGCCGGAGGGAAGAAATAAAGTGTCTATTGGCCTTCGGAACTGTCCAAGGTCCTGAATTGGGCCTAGGACCCCAAAAAAGGTCAGCGGCCAAAGGGGACGGATCAGGGTCTTGCCAGCCATGGGGCAGAGGTTCATTCAGGTCAGTATGGGTCTGGCTGACCCTCGGCCCTACTGATTCTCACCAGACTGATAGGCTCCCAAGACAACCCTGTTTTCAGCAGGCTTGAAAATTACAGCTTTCCCTTGACTTATAACAGTTCGTTTAGTGTCCACTCAAAGCTACGATGGCACTGGGAAAAAGTCAGTTATGACCGTTTGTCACAGCGTTGCAGTATCCCCGGGTCAAAATTCAGAGGCTTGGCAATTGACTCGTGTTTATGACGGTTGCCGTTGTCCCTCGGAGCCATGTGGTCCCGTTTTGTGACCTTCTGAGACCAGGAAAGTCAGAGTCACTTAACTCTTAACTGCAGTGCTTCGTAAAATGTTGTAAAATGGGGCAAAACATTACTTAACAAACGACATACAGCAAGAGAAATTTTGGGCTCAATTGTGGTCGTAAATCGAGGATTATCTGACCCTCATCTCGAGTTCTGCTCACGTGTCGCCCCACCTGCATCGATGGAGCTGCCATCCCGAGCCAGCCTGAAGGTCCCAAGGCATTCAGACGACCTCTTCGTAGGCTCCCCTCTGCCAGCCTACAGATTTGCTGAGCCTTCTGCGCTGCCTTCGCCCACTTGCTGAAGTTACAGATGCTCGTTTCCTCTGCCTCCTTCATTATTTATGTGTTGCTGGGTTATTTCCATTGCATGAAAAATCCATGTATATTAATACGCGTTTAAATCCATATTGGGGAATGCGTTCTCTCTCGGATGCAATTAGGCACGGCTGCCTTATAAACACTAACATTTAGAAGTGTCTACCCAGAGATGGGGAGGGAGGGGAAAAAAAAAAGAGATGTTTTCGGAAAAAAATACGTTTCTGCGCCGTGCACATTTTGACGTCGATTTATCTACGGAGATTTGCATGGAAGGTTCCATTTATTTTGGTGGGGTTGGCTGGCTTCAAGCCGTCTCGGCAAAGCATCGAGAAAAGGCAAAATTATCCGGAGGATAATTAATTTGCAGCCTTCGTGTTTATCTGAGAGGCTCGGAGTAGGTCAGTTCATGCTGGAATTCCAGGGGAGAATCAGATCTCTGGAGCGTCATTTTAGCCAGGATGCATCATGCAAAAGTCCTCTGGTGTTTCACCCAAGGGTGAAATCCCAGCAGGTTCTGGAGAACTGGGAGCGGAAATTTTGAGTAGTTCGGAGAACCGGCAAATACCACTTCTGGCTGGCCCCCGAGTGGGGAGGGAATGGAGATTTTGCAGTATCCTTCCCCTGGAGTGGGGAGGAAATGGAGATTTTGCAGTATCCTTCCCCTGCAGTGGGGTGGGAATGGAGATTTTGCAGTATCCTTCCCCTGGAGTGGGGTGGGGATGGAGATTTTGCAGTATCCTTCCCCTGGAGTGGGGTGGGAATGGAGATTTTGCAGTATCCTTCCCCTGGAGTGGGGTGGGGATGGAGATTTTGCAGTATCCTTCCCCCAGGAGTGGGGAGGGAATGGAGAGTTTGCAATATCCTTCCCTCAGGAGTGGGGAGGGAATGGGGATTTTGCAGAATCCTTCCCCTGGTGTGGGGTAGGAATGAGGATTTTGCAATATCCTTCCCCCTGGAGTGGGGTGGGAATGGAGATTTTGCAATACCCTTCCCCCTGAAGTGGGGAGGGAATGGGGATTTTGCAGTCTCCTTCCCCTGCCACGCCCACCAAGTCACACCACGCCCACCGAGCCACGCCCACAGAATCTGTAGTTTAAAAAAATGTGGATTTCACCACTGCTTTCACCAAATGCTACAGCGGGGAGAATCCTCTTGAGGCCATCTAGTCCACCCCACCTCAGCGCAGGAAGCCAAACAGGAGCATCCTTGAGACAGAGAGACACAACATGGTGGAGGAAACAAGGTTCACAAACAAGGACAAGAATTTGAAGCCAAAAATCAGAATCTGAGGCGGGAATTCTCCATCTCTCCTTTATTAGTGTGTTCATTGAGGTAGATGCTCCCAGGTGGTTTTGAATTCTTTTTCATGTGCTGGGCTACGAGTCCATTTCTTACAATCTCCTGATGGTTGATGATCAAAGATCAAACTTTCTTCCAATGAGGAAGATGTTATTTTTTTTCTTCGGATGATCATTTGAAACTTGCCCATCTGATAGCATGAACCCACGATTTAGGTCAGACTTGAGTCTCACCTGTGAGATCTGACTGACACAGAAGAGCAATTATCTATCATTTCTGATTTGGAAACTGGGATAATGCCGAGGCAACAGCAAAATTAATTCCTTAATTAGATGTATGTGGCTGCCCATCTCAAATTTGTGACCCTGGGCGGCTGTTCAAAGAAAATGTCAAAGCAATAAAAATTATGGGGAAAAAAAAGAAAGAAAGAAAAATGTAGACAAACCCAAAAGCTCTCACAGAAACAGCAACTGGCGTAAAAACAGACTTATCAGTCACAAGTCCATATAGGATGGGATGGGATGGGATGGGATGGGATGGGATGGGATGGGTAGAGTAGAGTAGAGTAGAGTAGAGTAGAGTAGAGTAGAGTAGAGTAGAGTAGAGTAGAGTAGAATAGAATAGAATAGAATAGAATAGAATAGAATAGAATAGAATAGAATAGAATAGAATAGAATAGAATAGAATAGAATAGAATAGAATAGAATCAGAGTTAGAAGGGACTCTGGAGGTCTTCTAGTCCAACCCCCTGCTTAGGCAGGAAATACCATTTCAGATCAATGGTTGTCCAGCCTCCTCTTAAAAACTTCCAGGGTTGGAGCATTCACAACTTCTGGTGGCAAGTCGTTCCACTGATTAATTGCTCTCACTGTCAGGAAATGTCTCCTTAGTTCTAAGCTGCTTCTCTCCTTGATTGCTTCTTGTCCTGCTTTGGAGAATAGCTTGACTCCCTCTTCTTTGGGGCAGCCCCTGAGATATTGGAAGACTGCTCTCATGTCTCCCCTAGTCCTTCTTTTCATTAAACTAGACATGCCCAGTTTCTGCAACCGTTCTTCGCATGTTTTAGCCTCCAGTCCCCTCATCTTCTTGGTTGCTCTTCTCTGCGCTCTTTCCAGTCTCCGCATCTTTTGTACATCATAATGATGTGGCGACCACGATGCATGTAGCTTAGGCCGGGGGGTGGGAAACGATGGCCCTTTTTACGACGGGTGGACTTCAACTCCCAGAATTCCTTATGCTGGCTGGCTCCCAGGAATTCTGGGAGTTGAAGGCTCCAAGTCACAAGGGCCAGGGTTTCCCCCACCGCTCGTATTGGCCGTTTTTGCTGCTGTCTCACGGCGCGAGCTCAGCTTTTCAGATGCATCACAACCTATCTAGAAATTTCCCAGCAAGATAAACCCACCGAAGACCCTCTCGTTTTCTGCTCTGCTCCACTCGCTGCAATCTTCCCATGTTCCCCGAAGAGGCAGAACGCGATCTCGGCAACGGCTCCTTATGGGTGTCTCTTGTGTGTGCCTCTCTCTCTCTCTCTCTCTCTCTCTTTTCCAGGCGTGGAGAAAAGCACAAGGCTTCCCTCCCTGCTTGGCTGGCCTCATTTCTCAAAAGCCCTCTTTGAAAGAAAGGGAAAGGAAAAAAAAAGAAAAGGATGAAAAGGAGGAGAGCGCAAGGCAGCTAATTTGCAAACAACGGGGTAGTTCTCGTAGGAAGGGGAGGGCTGCTGGGGGGTTCGCAGGGGTTCGGGAGAAGATTCTAGCTAAGATTCTTTTTTTTTTTAAAAAAGTTTTTTATTTTTATTCCTCATAAATATATTGATACGTACTGTCATTTATCCATCATTTTTCATTCACCTTATCTTATAACTTTCATTTTTCATTTGTACTTTCTCAGGGCTGCTCATTTACCCTTTATCTTTACTCCAGCCTTTCTTCTTCACCTCCCTTTCTCTTCCTTCCTCTTTCTCCTCCTATTTTCTTCGTTCTCCTTCTCTTCCCTACTTCCCCTTCCCTTCCCCCACTCCTCTCTTCTTCCCCCCTTCTAACCTTCTCTTCTGCTCCTCTTTCCCCTTTTCTTCCTCTCTTTTTCCCTTTCTTTCTCCTTCCTTTTTCTTCCTTCCTCTTTCTCCTCCTACTTCCTTCTTTCTTCCTCTCCTTCCCTTTCCTACTTCCCCTTCCCTTCCCCCACTCCTCTCTTCTTCTCCCCTTCTAACCTTTTCTTCTACTCCTCTTTCCCCTCCCTTTTCTACCTCTCCTTTTCCCTTTCTTCTTTCTCCTCTCCTCTCTTCTCCCTTCCTCTCTCTCTACTCCTTCTCCTCTCTCCTGTTGTTTCCCTTTCCCGTTCAATCTAAAGTGGTATTCGAGCAGCCCCGATTTTCTAATTATCTCTCTTCTGATTTCAATTTCTTATTCAATTAATATTTATTTTTATTTCATTTGTATACATTTTTATAATATCTCTTTCCCACCCCCCCTTTCCCCTTTCTCCTTTTACTTGGCATCATCTATTTTTTTAATTGTTTTCTTTCTAGCTAAGATTCTGTGCAGTTTGGAGGAACCTCCGAATCCCACTCCTGGCTGGCTCCGCCCCGTCCCGCCCCGCCCTGCCCACCACTCCCAGGAGTCTCCACGCGGCCCATTTGGGATGCAGATAAGCGCAGGCTCAGGGAGGGCAAAAAACAGGCCTACCAGAAGTTCGGGAAAAACAGGCTTGTTTCCAGCCTCCAGAGGGCCTCCGGAGCCTGGGGAGGCTGTTTTCACCCTCCCGGAGGCTCAAGAAAAGTCTCCGGAGCCCGGGGAGAGTGAAAAAGCCTCCCCACACCGTGGTGCAGGAGACTGACTAGGCCACGCCCACCCAGCAACTGGGCAAAGAACCCCTTGCTAAAATGTTTGAAGCCCGCTGTGCGCACAGCGCAAATATGTACATGTGTGCACCACGCGCACACACACACACACACACACACACACACTTTGCCTGAATTGTGCTTCAGGCTGTGAAAAGAAGCTGCGAGCAAAAATTATACATCAGTAAAGATTCTTAGAAACCAGAGATAGGTAAATGCTCCCAGTTTTTTTAACTGGGAAAGTGGTCGTCCTCCCACCTTATCTTGGAAACCTCTCCCTCGTTTTCCTTGGTGCCGTCACAAATTGTGAGCGCTGGAAGTTTACAACAACGCCGAGGCAGGCAAGGTCCTGCTCCGAAGGAGAACAGAGGCAGTTCTCGACTTACAACCGCTTCGTTTAGAGACCGTTCAAAATCACTTGTCAAAAAAATGACCCATCCCTTGAACGTACGACTGTCGCAGCCTCCCCACGGTCACGCGATCAAAATTTGTGTTTGTATTTACGACGGTTGTAAGTGTCGTTGGAAAGGACCTTGGAGGGTCTTCTAGTCCAGATAAGGGTCAACGGAGTTTGTGGCAATGTAATGATTCTAAGCTGATGACGTGCTTAACCTCGCCCTCCCTGGCTCGGTCCCCTTTTCTCCTACAGAAGCTAATGATGAGAGAAATGTCGGAGTTAAATTCTCCATTTTTGCCTCCCCCTCCTGCTGTCTTCTAAGTGAAGCGCCGGGTAGAAACTTAGCTATTAACCAAGGACAAGGGGTTGCTGCTAAAAATGCTGGTCTTGCGTTCTCTTCGCGTCTTTTCATCTATTATTCACAAGCTCACTCGCCACCTGTACAACCCCCGTATATAGCCCAAATGGTACCAGCCACACTCTCAAGGCCCGACAGCAGAATTTTGCAACCGTTTGCAGAAGAAGCTCGGTTCACACATTGCTCTGTGTCACAGTTGCGTTCCCCCCACCAACACGCACACGCTACATACATATGCTACACACACACACACAGAGGATTCCAACGAAAACCTATCAAGGTGCACACACAGAACTGGGGGTCAGCATCAAGATATTTTTTTTCACACATAAGAAAGAGAGATAAGGTGGTTTTCCGATGTTCTGGGGGGAAGTCACCACCTGAAAACTGGAATAGGGGAGGCGGAACTGGAGATCCCCAAAGAGGCAGACCGCCTTGTGTCTTTTGGTGTCAACCAGAGGTGAAATCCAGCAGGTTCTGACAGGTTCTGGAGAACCGGTAGCGGAAATTTTGAGCAGTTTGGAGAACCGGCAAATACCACCTCTGGCCGGCCACAGAGTGGGGAGGGAATGGAGATTTTGCAGTATCCTTCCCCTGGAGAGGGAATGGGGATTTTGCAGTATCCTTCCCCCTGGAATGGAGATACTTCCCCATGGAATGGTGTGGAGTGCAGTGGAATGGAAAATATGGAATGGAATGGAATAGAAAATATGGAAGGGAAGGGAAGGGAAGGGAAGGGAAGGGAAGGGAAGGGAAGGGAAAATAGAGTAGGGTAGGGTAGGGTAGGGTAGGGTAGGGTAGGGTAGGGTAGGGTAGGGTAGGGTAGGGTAGGGTAGGGTAGGGTAGGGTAGGGTAGGGTAGGGTAGGGTAGGATAGGATAGGATAGGATAGGATAGGATAGGATAGGATAGGATAGGATAGGATAGGATAGGATAGGATAGAATAGAATAGAATAGAATAGAATAGAATAGAATAGAATAGAATAGAATAGAATAGAATAGAATAGAATAGAATAGAATAGAATAGAATAGAATAGAATAGAATAGAATTATTTTATTGGCCAAGTGTGATTGGACACATAAGGAATTTGTCTTAGATGTATATGCTCTCAGTGTACATAAGGAGAATAAAATACATTCATCGAGAATAAAAAGCTATAACACTTAGTGATAGTCATAGGTTACTAATAAGCTATCAAATCGTACTAGAAAACAAGTAAAAACAATAAAATTGAAAGATGCAAGCAACGTGGTTATAGTCATAAATGGGAAGAGATAGATACTAGGAAGGAAGAGAAGAATAGCAATACATTCTTAATAAATAGTTGGACAGTGTTGTGGGAATTAGTTGTCAAGCAGAGTGATGGCGTTCGGGAAAAAACATGGCCTGAAATGGCAAACTGTCATCCATCCATCCATCCATTTGTCTGTCTGTTCCTCTCCCCCCGCCCCCTTGTGAAGCAAGGCCACTGCAGTGCTGGTGGTGATGCTTCTTGGTAACCTGGGCGCATATCCCTGAGTTTCTACACCTTGGCGCTTCTGCCAGCGTTAACACCACCACCCCTCCCTTCCACATCTCCCCATCCTCCATGCCATGCCATCTCTCCTCGCCCTTCTGCCCCTCCTCCCTTCCGCTTCTAACCACTTTGTCCAAATGGCTTTTGCAGGCTTCCGAAACCCTGGGGGAGAAAGGATTTATCCTACTACAACCGGCTCCCAGAGGGAATCCTTTGATCGTTTGGTGGATCAGGCGAGTGAGAATTTTTTTTTAAAAGAAGGAGAAAGACTTTCTTTTCATCGCCCGTGAACAACAGGCCCACCCAGCCTTGACCAGCCAGCGTTGGGAAGGGAGGTCTCTTCAAGGGCTGTTGCGGGCTTTGCCAAACCAGAGGTGAAGGAAAGCCCACTCCGGGATCTTTTCAAAGCTCGTTTGGAAGTGACCGACTGTGGTGGAAAAAAACCCGTTGCCGGATGAAAGTGCTGAAGCCTTTGGGGGAAGAAAAGGAGAAACTAAGGACCAGGATCTGTTCGGATCTGGGCTTATTTACGTGCTGTTGCTCAACTCCGCAGGATGGTGACCGGCGAAATTTAGCTCACATGGGAGCCCAACAGCCATCCGGCTCAGATCGAGAGATCTGAACGCAGATCCCGGCGAAAGAGAGAGACCACTGAGGGGGTCACCCCGCTGCCCCTTCTCCACGCATTCTTAGAGTGGCGCCCTCCCCCCCAGAGTTGGAGTTTATCCCCGGCCAGGAGGTTGGTGGCACTTGGTGGAACGTGGAAAGGAGATTGTTTGAGGCTTTGGCGAAAGGAGCTCGAGCTGTTCTGGATGATCCAGAGGAACAAGAGGAGAAAAAGCGATCCGTGAAAGAAGCAGCCGGATTGGAGGAGGAGGGAGCCTCACCTCCACCTGTTGGGACTCCCTTTTTCTAGCTGAGAGACAGGTACTGTAAAGATGGCTTGGCACATCGCCCCAAACTAAACTGCTTTTTTCGCTCCAGCTGGGGTACAGCTCTGTGAGTGTTAATCTACCTTTTCTATTAAAAAAAAGGGAAAAAAGAGAAACGGTGCTTGGGCAGGGTGGGGGAAAAGGACAACATCGGTACTCCTTGACTTACAACCGTTCA
Source organism: Coluber constrictor foxii (assembly GCA_038048745.1). Taxonomy (NCBI): domain Eukaryota; kingdom Metazoa; phylum Chordata; class Lepidosauria; order Squamata; family Colubridae; genus Coluber; species Coluber constrictor. The sequence goes on from CM075975.1 coordinate 8,554,540, forward strand.
AAGTGGCACTGAATAAAAAGGGGGGATTTAGGAACCACTGACCGTCGAACCATTTCCCCCCCTCCCCCCACGGTTCACGCGATCCGAATTCGGACACGCTTGACAACTGGCTCATATTTAGGACGGTTGACCCCCTTCGGCGACCTTCTGACCTGGCAAAGTCAACAGGGAAGCCAAAGTCACTTCACGGCCATGTGACTAGCTTAATCATTGCCGCGATTCACTTAAGAACGGCGGCAAGAAAAGTGGTGAAATGGGGCAAAACCAGTGGTGGGATTCAAATAATTTTAACAACCGGTTCTCTGCCTTGATGACCGGCTGGGTGGGCATGGCCAGGGGGTGTGACAGACAGAACTCGGCCTCCTGCATCCCCACTGGGAGCAAAAATGGACCGCAGGGGGGCACACTGCCCTCCCACCCCCACCACCCCCATTTACCTGGGAGCCAAAATGGGGCACGTGGGGACTTCTGGAACAGGCGGGGAGAGGAGAGGCCAGCCAGCAATTTAACAACTGGTTCGGCCCAAATGGTGCAAACCGATTGAATCCCACCACTGGGCAAAACTCACTTAACCACCGTCTCGTTTAAGCAAGTGAAACTTTGGGGCTTCACTCTGGTCGTACGTCGAGGATTACTGTGAAATGGGAAGGTTGAGGAGGGGAAAACTTTGATTTCGGGGTGGGGGGTGGTGCTTAAAAGCTTTTTCTGCGTTGTATTCTGGTTGCGAGTGTGTGGCTAGCGGAGAGGGGTGGAAAAGGTTTGTTTCCTTGCTGCCTGAGGACTTTCGCTTGCTCCGAGGGGAAGGGGCAGCCCAAATATTTCACCGTTTCTGCTCTTGGTTGTATGAATGAGTTGTTAAACCTCGGGTTTCAAACGAGGCCGTTTCTTCATCCCTGGCAAATGAATCCGATCATGAGATCCAGGCAGGCGAAGGCCCGGCCAATCCTTAGAAATCCCTACCTGAAATGTAGCTCGCTCGTTACACCTCTGTCGCTTATCCGATGCACACGGAAATCGGCCCAGAAAACAGCACATCTGGAATTGTGGAGATTCCCCTAAAGCAGGTGTCAGCAACCGGTGGCTCTGGAGCCCGCATGTGGCTCTTTCATCCCTTTGCTGCTGCTCCCCGTTTCTGGTTAGCTCCACAATTGATAGGGCTTTTGGTTAGGACAGGTAGAGGAAAAAGGAGGAGACACTATGGTAGGGGAAGCGATTTCCAGTCGGCAGAGGAAACAGGACGCCATGCTAGGAAGAGACTATGATGGGGGAACCGGACTTCCGGTCGGCTGCAGAATAGAATGGGGGCTTCCGGTTAGGACTTTTGTGGCTCTAAGGTTGCCGATTCCTGCCCTAAACCCCAAGTTAGATTTCTTCTCAACTCCCCTTCTTGTCAATTGCCACTTCCTCTGGCTGGCACCTGAATCACAGGCAGTCCTCGGCTTGCAACGCTACACCGACTGGCCGTTCGAAGTTGTAACTTAACACGGAAGTGACTCGCGAGCCTTTTTCCACACTTACAGCCATTTGCAGCCTCGCCCGAGCAAAATTCAGGTGCTCGGTTCATATTTACAACGATTGCGGAGTCCCAGGGTCGTGTGAAGCCAGATTTGCTTAAAAACCGTCTTCCTAACTTCACAACTGCAAAGCGATTCGCTTTAACAACGGTGGCACCGAAGGTCGTGAAAATGGGGCAAAATTCACTTCACTCGCTTAGCAAGAGAAATTTCGAGCTCAATCGTGGTTCGTAAGTCGAGGGGAACTTGCATCCGAGCCCAACGAGAGGATTACCCAGCACATCCCCTTCCCTTCTATTCCGCCGTGCCATGCCTGTTGTCAGTAGCCCCCTTTTAAGAACCAGCAAACTCCGTTTTTCGTTCAAGGCCTACATTGGGAACACAAAACTGGCTGCAATCTGCCCTTAATGCCTGTGAGCCAATTTACAGCAGTGGTTTTATTTATTTATCAAAGTTGAAGGCCGCCCGTTTTGCCAAAGGCACAATATTCAGCGTACGAAAAGGCCTCTTATTCCCGGTGCTCGGCCGTGGGCATTTCTGAGCAGGCACGCTAAAGACAAGCGTAAAGATTTAGACACCCATCACAATTTGATGTCGAGCAATAATTTGCAAACGGTTAAGATGGGCCCCAGCGTCCTTGCCTAGCGCTTTTAACTTCCTGGATTTTCCCACCCGTCTTTATCTTCTCTTTTTTTTAAAAAAGAAAATAAGTTTCTTCTCATTTCTCTTTGCTGCAAAGGGAGTTTGAGCAGGGCAAACTCTTTTCTAAGAATAAATACGAGACTGACACTGAGTCATCACTCTTCATTCAGCAGAGAATTCCGGGAAGTAACTATAATTTAACTGTCCCAAAACGTCAAAATAACTATTAGGTTTACCTTCTATCGCATCTTTCTAAGAGCCGGAGAAGCACCTGGGTGCTTTGCAAAACCAAAATTTAACTTTTACCGTGTTTCCCCGAAAATAGAGCCCTCCTCTGAAAATAAGTCCTCCTCGAAAATATTTAAATGCATGCGCAGCTGATACCCGCCATTTCCTCTGGTTAGGGTTAGGGAGAGAGAGCTGGAAATCAGGAAAGATGGCAAGAGGAGCCCCATCTTGCTCCACGCGCCCCAAAATAATAAGATCTCCTCAAAAATAAGGCCAGGGGCTTATTTCAGGGTTCAAAAAAATATAAGACAGGGTCTTGTTTTCGGGGGAAACACAATAGCTGCTTCCTGCTTTCGTGCATGACGAGAATGGGCTCTTTTGAACATGCTTTGCCATAGTCACAAATCAGCCAAAAGCCAAATTCATTTAGCGACCACGTGATTCATTTAACAACCGTAGTGATTTGCTCAACAACACTGGCAAGGAAAAGTCCTAAAATCGGGCATGACTCACTTAAAAACAGCCTTGGTTAGGTGCAGAAATTCTGGTATAAGGATTATAAGGATTACTTATAATCTGTATTGTCTATATTGAGTATTTATGTGCTCTTCTTTTTGAGGGAACACGTTCAGTTCAGCAGTTCGAATCCCAGTGAGCTCCCATGACTCGTCCCAGCTTCTGCCAACCTAGCAGTTCGAAAGCAGGTAAAAAAAAATGCAAGTAGAAAAATAGGGACCACCTTTGGTGGGAAGGAAACAGCGTTCCGTGCGCCTTTGGCGTTGAGTCATGCCGGCCACATGACCACGGAGACGTCTTCGGACAGCGCTGGCTCTTCGGCTTTGAAACAGAGAGAACCACTGCCCCCTAGAGTTAGGAACGACTAGCACAGATGTGCGAGGGGAACCTTTAATGTCAGGCACTGCGTCCAAAACGTGGGCCACTCTAAACACAGTTTCAACCCAGTGCATGCCTTTCAAAGCCCATTTGGGTGTGATTTGTTGTTGCTGCTGTTGTTGTTTGGATAGGAGTGGCTGTGGTTTTTTTTTTAAACTGGAACTTGAGAAACGTACAAACTCCACAGTGCTGTTACCTTCCGATGTACAAAGAAGTGGAAAAGATTCCAGTGATGGGAATTCACCCCATTTCAAGCTAGACCCCCCCTGCCCCGTACACGTACTCCTGGCCTGAGGACCACAGTTGAGCCCAAAATATATGTTACTAAGCAAGGCAGTTGTTAAGCGAGCTTTTGCCCCATTTTACGACCTTCCTTTCCACAGTTGTTAAGGGAATCACTGCGGTTGGGTTTTTTTTTTAAGTTTTGTTGTTTTATTACTGTACATTATGACAAGCGCATAACATACAACATATAAATATATCCTCTTTTTAACAAGTGTTTCTTCGTGGTCTACTTTCCACTGTGAGTTTCTTCCCCGGTGATTTTCCTCATTGTAAAAGGGGATCACATGACCTCTTTTAGGGGAGGTTGTAAAGGCGGATCATGTGACTGTCATAAATACGAGTCAGTTTTTTAAAAAAATTTTTTTGATTTATATGCTGCCCTGCTCCGGAGACTCAGGGCGGCTTACAATGCGTTAAGCAATAGCCTTCATACTTTTGTATATTTTTATACAAAGTCAGCTTATTGCCCCCACAAACTGGGTCCTCAATTGACCTACCTTAGAAAGGATGGACGGCTGAGTCAACCTTGAGCCTGGGGAGATTCGAACTTACAGTAATTGCAGACAGCTGGTATTAATCACAATGCTTTAGTCTGCTGAGCCACCAGGCCCTTTACTGTTGCCAAGCGCCTTGAATTTTAATCACAATAGTCATAAGTGTGTAAAGTGGTCCTAGGTCACTTTTTCGGTGCCGTCGTTAACATCGAAGGGTCACCAAACGAACGGTCGTAACTCGAGGACTCCCCGTGTTAAACCAGCACGTGGGAATAAAGCCGACTTGCAGTAACCAGCAAGCAGGTTTCCCTGCCAGCAGCGGCGGCAACGGCTCAGCCTCCTGCTGGATTTATCTGCTTTCATAATCAATAACAATTACCTCCATCCGGAGGGAATCTCGCACAGCCGTGGGGCTTGCATCAAAGCCATTAATGCTTCGACAAACCAGGTATTTAGGGCTTCATCCAGACTGGTCCTGGCATCTGCTCCCCCTCCTCAATATCTCCCCCCCCCAGCCCAGTCTTTCCACGGCGGCGGTAGCGACGAATAGGGAGTGGGGTGGGGGAAGAACGGAGGCCTTGTCAACGCGACGTTGTGAATAATGTTCCTGGCTCAACGCGCCGATAAATCAAAAGCCTTATTAATCACAAGGTTTCATTTGCGGGCATGGTAATAAATTGGCCAGAGATGTACCTACTCCTCCCCCTGGCCCCTCCCACCATTGATTACCAGTTTATTAACTAACTTCCTTCCCCTCTCGCTGGCAGGCACCACATGCACGCCCGCCGCAGGCTAACGAAACAAACCGGGTTCCAAGAACCGTCAGTTGCATCGTTCCGAGACACAACCGCAGTTTGTTCGGTCCCCGTTTTCATATCATGCCACCCCCATGTTCGTTTCTGGCTAGTTTCATTTATTTACCGTATTTTCCGGCGTATAAGACGACTGGGCGTATAAGACGACCCTCCTCAGAGCCATTTAAGGCTCGTCAGAACCTTATGGGCTGGCCTGCCTGGTTACAGGAGAATGAGACCCGGCGTATAAGACGACCCCCGACTTTTGAGAAGATTTTTGTGTGTTAGAAAGTAGTCTTATACGCAGGAAAATACAGTATTTATTTAGATGCCAAGCTGCTGAGTGGTTACTAGAGGTAGACCAATGGTAGACTTACGGCCACCACTGAGCCCAAAATTTCCGCGGCTGAGCGAGACAATCGTTGAGAGAGTTTCGACCCACTGTCGAAACCACATTTCTGGTCACAGTGGCTTAAGAGAATTCCCCCATTGGTTTTGGCTTGTCGGAAGGTCGCAAGAGGTCATCCATACGATCTCGGGACACCGTAACAGGAGCCTGTTGCCAAGCATCCGATTATTTAATCACGTGATCACGGGGAGGTTGCCATGGTCGTAAGTGCGAAAAACGGCCATCGGTGTCGTCGTAACTTTGAACAGTCGCTAAACGAATGGCTGTTTAAGTCGAGGGTTGCCTCTACTTGTAATGGCACATGGGAGCCCCAACACCTAGCTGGCTAAGACACTGAGCTTGTCAATCAGACAAGTTCGGCAGTTCGGCGGTTCGAATCCCTAGGACGGGTGTCCTTGCGTGGAGCAGGGGGTTGGACTAGATGACCTCTAAGGTCCCTTCTGACTCTGTTACTGTTACCTTTGGTGTTCCCTGAGTTTGGGAAAGCACCTCAAAGGGCAGCAGCAAGCCAGGGCCATCCAGATTGGGATGCAGTCCTATTTATTTATCTATTTCACGTCTGTCCTGAAGATACAGTATGTCAAGAAGGTGATCCAGAATAGATGCTGTTTCCCTTCGTTGTCCTTACAACCGGCTGGAGCTGAGAAGGAAGTGTGGGAAAGCAGTGCCTGGCTTGGGGCTAGCCCAAGTCTCCATCAGAGGAGCCAGCTGAATCACGGTGACCTCATGGGAGCGGGTGGATCTGGGATTACGGCTCGGATTTCTACAGGTTCTCCCACGCCCTGCTTTTAACAGGCACCAGACCAGACATCCTGTATCATCGTTTCAGGGATATTTCCTTCCCCTAAACGGAGAAATAGAACGGCCACGGATGGGCCAAAAAAAAGCAGTGGGAGCTTTGGACTTCCCGCTGGCTTCCCCATTGAGTTTCCAATCTGGCAGGAAGGATTAAAAATCTCCCTCCCTTCCTTTCCCCTTCCCTGAAAGCAGGTAAGTAGACTCTGCTGGATGGAGGATGGAGCGAGGGATTGCAAGAGTGGCTGGGAAACTGTCACGGAATGTCAACCACGAAGAGCACACAACCACAGCAACAGCCAGTAGTGCTGTAACAGCCTCAAATTTTACAATTGCTTAACGCATTGTAAGCCGCCCTGAGTCTCCGGAGAAGAGCGGCATATAAATGGAACCAGTAAACCAATAAAATTTTATTCCCTTAGGAGGCAGGGGACCCCGATGTTGGATGCGTCATGTAAGTTAGCCCATTTGAGGTACCTTGATTCTAAAATTCTTGCCCTATGATGCGCCATTTTGCCCAGTTAATGGTTACAGGAACACGCATTTTAGAAGCATACAAATTAAGGCTAACATAGGTTGAATGTAGCGGGAAATCGCTGCAGATAATGCAGCCTGCTTCCTAAACATCTCCTCTCCCCTTGCAACAAAAGAGAAGGATGGACTCGTAATACACCCGTTCCCATCCTGGATGCCACAGATATGCCGATATTGGGACTCCCAGAATTCCACTGGATGTGGCTAAGGATTCTGGGAGTTGAAAGCCCTTACCCTAGAGGATGCCGGTGATGGATAAGCTAGCCAAACATGTTTCGCTGCCTTGAGCTCCTCAATTATTACCGCACGGGTGCATATCACGTCCTCCCACACTGTGGTCCCCAGCTCCCTCCTGAGCGGCTGCCAATTTTCCCCGCATACATTAAAATTAAGCTTCAGCTCTTTTGAGGAATCAATAACGTAGGAAAGGGCGGGTGGGAGAAAACTAAAAGCAATGAAATTAAGATTTGGGTGGTTGTTTTGTGTTTTACTCTGGACAAGCTCATTTTTTCTGTGCTTTGTCTACACTCAACTTTTCCCTGCCTGCCCGCACATGCCCCGGCACACACTGCACGCCTGGGGCTAAGCCTCACCCGCAAACAAAGACTATGCCGCCCTGCGTAAGCTTCGCCGTGTCCAAATCAGGGATGTTGGAGGTGTTGATGATGGAAGTGTTGCTTTGAGATTCTTGGAATGAACCAGATTCCAAATTGGGGGGGGGGAGGGGGAAGGAAATTGATGGTGCACAAGTGATGGGCTGCCACGCACATGCGCAGCTCAATTTGCACAAGTGGCAGGTCAGGGCACACTTGTGCAAATTGCACAATTTGCACTTGTGCAAATACACACACAAAAGTGCCTGCTAGCCTGCCGTACACGCAAGTTGAGTTGTGCGTCCACATGCTCCGGCCGGCCACTTTGCGCAGCCCGATTCCTAATAGGCCAAGGCCTGACCCTTGCTCTAAACGACCACAGGATGGCAGCAAATAGTATTTAAAATATCCTCCAGAGGCCCCTCTAGTGGTGATCTGGAGAGCTGCAGTCCCGATTCGGTACCCTCCAATAAATAGCATCACCCCAATGCAGAGCGATGGGGAGCAAGGGGGAAAAAAATTGAGAAGGATGCCAACTTGCTTGGCTTGCCAAAAAAATAAATAAATAAAAGCAGCTGGGGAAAAGTCAGGATTAGGATGTCAGTCTTGAGCCAATCCAAACCAGGATTGGTTGAGTGACTGATATTTTTCTAGATCTAGAGGAATATTTTGGTAGCAAATATTTGTTGTTGTTAGTCGTGAAGTCGTGTCTGACCCATCGTGACCCCATGGACAACGTTCCTCCAGGCTTTCCTGTCCTCCATCATCCCTCAGAGTCCATTTAAGCTCACGCCGGCTGCTTCAGTGACTCCATCCAGCCACCTCACTCTCCGCCGTCCCCTTCTTCTTCTTTTACCCTCCATTGTTCCCAGCATTGGGCTCTTCTCCAGGGAGTCCTTCCTTCTCATTCGGTGGCCAAAATATTTGAGTTTTCTCTTCAGGATCTGGCTTACTAAAGAGCAGTTGGGGTTGATCTCCTCTAGGTCTGACCGGTTGGATCACTTTGCAGTCCAAGGGACTCGTGGGAGTCTTCTCCAGCACCAGAGTTCAAAGGCCTCCATTCTTTGGCCTTCTCAGCCTTCCTTGTGGTCCAACTTTCACAGCCGTCCATTGCAACTGGGAAAACCATCGCCTTGACTATACACACTTTCGTTGGCAGGGTGATGTCTCTGCTTTTTAGCACGCTGTCTAGATTTGCCATGGCTCTCCTCCCCAGGAACAAGCAAAGATAGCTTTTGCAATTCTCTTTCCCTCCACTACACCCCAAATAAACAAAAGGAGCTGAAAGTTAAGGCTTTTGCTAATTTCCTACCACTACAACTTCACTCGTAGAAGAGGCAGTTGAGATATACTCACTGTCACAGGAACACTGGGCTCAATTGTGGTTATAAGTTGAGGATATCCTGTTATCTAACAATGGTCATTTTTTTCTTTACGTTATTGTGCTGGATTCATCATTGCTCCCCCCCCCCCCCCCACACACACAGTTTGTTTAAGGGAGAGGCAGAAATTGGAATTTAAAAGGAACTCAGCAGACTAAAAGCATTCTTATTAAAACCAGATGTCTGCAATTACCATAAGTTCGAATCTCACCAGGCTCAAGGTTGACTCAGCCTTCCATCCTTTCCAAGGGAGGTCAATTGAGGACCCAGTTTGTGGGGGCAATAAGCTGACTTTGTATAAAATATACAAAAGTATGAAGGCTATTGCTTAATGCATTGTAAGCCGTCCTGAGTCTCCGGAGAAGGGCGGCATATAAATCAAATTTTAAAAAAACAACAACTAAATCCGAGGGAGAATTAAATAGCTTTCCAACTGAGGTCCTTCTTCTTCCATTATTCCCAGCCTCCATTGTTATTTTGTATTTGTTTTACATCTCCTCCCTCCTCTTCTTCCTCACCCTTTGGGGCTGGTCAATTCACAGCGAATGTAGTGAAATTGGTACTTTTCTAAAGGGTGCAGTTATCTACCATTCCCAGCTCGTTTGTCCAGGCTCGAGGGGCCGGATTGTTGTTTTCCGATGTTAATTAATAATTTAATTAATAATGAATAAGGTAGCCGTCGATAGCCATTTAATTATTAATGAACGATTTCAGAACGTAGAGAGCGGAGAGGCGTTTCCTGGCCAAACGTCCCAGAATGAACTTGGAAGGCTCTGTTTGCTAAGGGGATAACGTGATTTATTTGATTTGGGCTTAGCAAGGGCCAATATAAACCCCGGTTTATAGCTTTGTTCAGTGAACATCTGGTCCAGAGGATTAAAGACGGTCAGTTGAAGACCCTCGAAAGGGCCATGGTAACAGAAGAGACCTCCATGGAAACACCAATGGCCAAGGAGATCATGCAGGTTTCCAGAACAGTGCAAAAATCCTGTTTCACTGCATGCAGAATTAAAACACACACACACACACACCCAACACCTCTTTGAAATCTCTCCCTGCATCTATAGAGGTAGTCCTCGACTTACAGCCATTTGTTTAGCGAACAAAGTTAAAATGGCGTTGAAAAAAGTGACTTATGATTGCACTGATTACCACCGTCGCAGCATCCCCATGGTCACATGATCGAAATACGATCACGTGACCGTATTGATGATGTCGCGGCATCCCGGGGGGTCAGGGGATAGCCATTCGCCACCTTCCCAGGCATGTTTCCGACAAGCGAAGTCAATGGCGGGAAGCTGGATTCATTTAAGAGTCCCGTGACTCACGTCACAACTGCATCGAGCAATTTGCTTAACCCCCGTGGGAGCCCCAAAAAAAACAACCCGCTCCTAAAATTGGCCATGACTCCCTTAAGAACAAAGCTTAGCCATGGCTTGAATTTTTGGTCCCAAGTCGAGGTCTCTCTGTCCTTTCCATTTTAAAAGCTCAAGTCTCAAGCAAATCCCGTTACTGAACCTCAGAAACACATGTTACGTCCTCTGTTAAGCCCAAGTTAAGATTTTCAGCCAGATGGATGTATTTAGTACTGTATTTCCCCCCCCAAAATAAGACCTAGCCAGGAAATAAACCCTAAAAAAGGGCCTGGTGGCTCAGCAGACTAAAGCATTGTGATTAACATCGGCTGTCTGCAATTACTATAAGTTCGAATCTCCCCAGGTTCAAGCCTTCCATCCTTTCTAAGGTAGGTCAATTGAGGACCCAGTTTATGGGGGCAATAAGCTGACTTTGTATAAAATATACAAATGTATGAAGGCTATTGTTTAACGCATTGTAAGCCGCCCTGAGTCTCCGGAGAAGGGTGGCATATAAATCAATTTTTTTAAAAAAATGTGTCTTTTGGAGCAAAAATTAATATAAGACCCGGTCTTATTTTCGGGGAAACACAGTAGGTAAGGTGTCCATGAGGCCTAGAAACTTGGTCTTTTCTTTTAAAGGAAAGGTGGGGTGGGGGGGAAAAAACATCTGAAATGAATTCACTGACCCATCCACCCAGGTGCCAGACAGGAAGACTGCTGAGCCTAGCAGGAACAAGGGAAAAAGACCAAGGGGCATTTGAGTTTCTGGATTAAAAGAAGATTCAGCAAAACATGGTTTTTCCCTTCCTAAATTCAGTGGATCCCTTTAATAACAGCTCCGGTATAAAAGCCCCAAGCAAGCCACAGCCCGGATAATTACGGTCTGCCATCTGACCTGTTTTTGAGAGACGAAAAAAGGGCAACTTCCCTGCCCATCCACCCCCCGAAGGAAAAATATGATTATTTACTTCAAACAGCTCCACGGATATTAATTTGATTGGAGGCCTGGCACTTCTGCTAAAAGTGGTGGTGGTGGGGGGTGGGGAAACGACGTACCTTCCCGAATTCTCAGAATTTTGGAAAGAGCACCAAGAGGAGAGAAAGAGATAGAGATATAGAAGTATAGACAGCCGCACAAACAGGCTGAAGAACAGCTTTTATCCGTGGGCCGTCAAGACTCCTGAATGCAAAATAACATCATAACTACGTAGTATGACGGGACTGCGGGGCGGCGCAACATGTAACATGTTCATATTGGTGCAATAGGATTGGGTGTTTTGTTAACGTGGTTTTATTGCGTTAGGGATTTTCTGTCTTTGCTGTGAGTTGTATTGTGTTGGGTTTGTGTGTGTGTGTGTGCACTGAGGGAGCTCAACCAATCTCATTGCGCATATGTTGTGCACTGGCCATGAAGATTGGAAGAGGAATTCCTCTCCCAAAAAAAAGAGAAAATAAGGAAACAACCCTTAAACCGGTACCTGAAAAAGAGAGAAGGAGAAGAATAGAATAACAGAGGCAGAAGGGACTTCGGAGGTCTTCTAGTCCAACCCCCTGCCTAGGCAGGAAACCCTACACCACTTCAGACAAATGGTTATCTAACATCTTCTTTAAAAAAATTCCAGTCTTGGAGCATTCGCAACTTCATGAGGCAAGTTGTTCCGCTGGTTAATTGTTCTCACTGTCAGGAAATTTCTCCTTAGTTCTAAGTTGCTTCTCTCCTTGATTAGAGAAGCAACCCCTTCTTATAAGAGGTCTATTATAGGTTTTAGAAATGGCGGGGGTGATTTTAATTGGGGGGGGGAAATAAGAGTTTAGGTTTGGGGGGGCAGCTATAAGTAGTGTATGGGTATAGGTATATGTAGTGTACATATGTATAGTGTATACATGTAGTGTATAGTAGAGTGTAGTGTGTATACTGTAGAGATTGGCAGTCCAATCTCTTCTTGAAAGCTTCCAGGGATGAAACTACCACAATTTCTGAAGGCAACTTCTGTTCCATGGGTTGATTGCTCTCATTGTGAGGAAATTTCTCCTTATTCCCAGGTTGAATGTCTCTTTATTCAGTTTCCACTCATTATTCCTTGTCTGGCCTTCAGGTGCTTTGGAGAATAGCTGGACCCCCTTCCTCCTCTCTGGGGCAGCCCCTCAAATATTGGAAGATGCTCTCCTGTCTCCCCTGGTCCTTCTCTTCACTAGACCAGCCAGGCCCAGTTCCTGCAACCGTTTAATCTTGCAAATCTGAACCTTTGCACAGCTGAACTGATTAGCACTTGGATAGGAAATCTGAGAACCAAATGTTTGGGAGGAAGGGAGTAAGAAGGAAGGAAGGAAGGAGGGAGGGAGGGAGGGAGGGAGGGAGGGAGGGAGGGAGGAAGGAAGGAAGGAAGGAAGGAAGGAAGGAAGGAAGGAAGGAAGGAAGGAAGGAAGGAAGGAAGGAAGGAAGGAAGGAAAACTTCCATCTTATTGCTGAAAAAAATCGCAGGGATGTTTCTATGTAGAGATCCAGAATCACTATCAGCTTGGTGGGAGCAAGTGGCTACGAAGTTTGCAAACTGGAGGAAAAGAAACTCACTGAATCCTCAATCACTCAAATGTCAGATTTATACGTACAGGTTGAGTCCGCGCACCAACCCCAACAGCGGGTCGCTGTATTAAGACAAAACCACGCCGACCGCTTTGTGGTGGAAAGCAAGCCGGGCATTCATCCAAGCCCAATGCCTACTGTGAGAGAGATTGCCAGTATCCCTTACTCCTAAAACACCATCGTGTCTCACACGCATTTTCCCCCCCCCTCCTTGTGCAACTGTGGGAAAGCAGAAGAGGCCCAAAAGGCACACGCGGATCCTGTCTGCCAGGGTGCCAGCGCTTCCCCGCGGGTGTCGGGGTGGCGCACCGATTTGGGGGAAACAAACTAAAGAAACTTTCCGCCAGTGCTGGCGCTGTGCCCTCCCCGACGGGGCACAGTTCCCTCATCGAACACGTTTGTTCATCTCGTTTAAGGCCCTTAGCGCACCAAGCAGGCAGGTTTTAATTAAAAAAAAAATTTTTTTAAAAAAAGGAGGGGGGCTGATTTCCTCCATTGCCAAGAAATTAAGGAAGTGACTACTCCTTTCGGATTCTGCCAGGGGCTGTTAAGGTGCCACCCACTCAGCCTGGCTCCATACTTTAAGTCGGGTTGCCTCCCCGGAGTCTGCTGTTTGGGACAACCCACAGATCTGACAGATGGCTGATCCTATCACCGTATCTTGCCTTCGAGGGGAGGCAAAAACAAACAGATTTTCAGCAAGGTTTGTCGAGGATGCCAGCTATTAATTCCTTGGAAATAAAAACAGGGGGTTATAAGCCATTATAATAAATACAGCCCGGCCCCTATAAATTAAACACCTTCTCTATTTGTCATTCTTTTTAATAATAATAATAATTTTAAAGAAACCGTCGTAAAGTCTTTTTTTTTTTTAAAGTGGCCCCCTGCTGAATAATGGAGTGGCAGAAGATGGTTTGTTTTTAAATAAAAGATCAGGTAGAGAATGGTTAGCATGCGTTGCTTTATAATATTTTTTTAAAAGGCTAAATTTTTCATTTTAAGTTCAAGCAGGGGCCTGAAATGTTCTTTCCAGCCTTTGAAACGGTTTTTCCCCCCCTGAAAATTCAAGACTGCACGCAGAGAAATGATAAATTTGATCACACCCACACGCAAAAATCAACTTTTCTAGAGCAAGCACTAGTGTTGAAAGGACGGGGACTTAAACGTTGTTCCTACTTGATTCATTCACTGAGCTAAGCCATATTGGTTAGATAATCCCAGTCACCGAGATTTGCGAGCCACAATGCAGAATATGAGCCGAGCCTGAAGAGAGAAGGCTGTTACAATTCAAAATAAACGGTGAGCAAATGTAGCGGTATGTATGTTTATATTTTGCTATTTGTTGTTGTAGCCACTGTATGTTTTTAACTTTATTTGCAAAAACAATCCATGTAAGCTAACTCGGGGCCTGCATGTGCACTCTTAAACCACTTAAATACCTGTGGACTTCAACTCCCAGAGTTCCCCAGTCAGCCATGCTTGCTGGCTGAGGAATTCTGGGAGTTGAAGTCCACAAGCCTTGAAGTCACCAAGGTTGGACACCCCCTCCTGGGTGATAACTTCAATTGCTATAAAAATTGCTGGGAAGCAGCGCTGCTTCATGCTGTTGTTGGCTACCTTGGTTGAGGATTAGGGGAGCTATAATCTGAGAGCCAGTTTGATGTTAAGCGGTAAAGGTGCCAGGCTAGAAACCAGGAGATTATGAGTTCTAGTCCCAGCTGGGGTATGAACCCTTCCGGAGAATTTGCAAGCTTGTGAATGCGCTAGGACTTTGAATTGGCTTGAAAAATATATCTATGGACATTCTCAGTCATCCAGGCCATGGTTTATTTATTTATTTTATTTTATTTCAACTTGTCCCAATGCTGCTTTTTCAAGAGGCAACTGGAGGTCAGACAAGGAATCATGGATGGAAACTGACCAAGGAGAGATTCAACCTGGAAATAAGGAGGAATTTCCTGGCAGTGAGAACCATCAACCCATGGAACAGAAGTTCCCTTTGGGGGTTGTGGGAGCTTCATCCCTGGAAGCTTTCAAGAAGAGACTGGACTGCCATCTGTCAGAAATGGTGTAGGGCAGGGGTCGGCAACCTGCGGCTCTGGAGCCGCATGTGGCTCTTTCACCCCTCTGCTGCAGCTCCCTGTCACTCAAAATATGTGTCATAACTACCAATGCGCTGGCATGTGATTTATTGAGCTTTTCTACCCCCGGTAGGCCAACCATGGATAAATCCAAGAAAAGAAAAGTTTCAGAAGAAAACAGAACGTTTAATTCCACTACCTATGCTAGTTTTGTGGCCGCTCAAGAAATAAGTCAGGCACGGGAAGGGTTTTGTGGCTCCCGGTGTTTTCTTTTCTGTGGGAAACGGGTCCAAATGGCCCTTTGAGTGCTTAAGGTTGCAGATCCCTGGTGTAGAGTCTCCTGCTTGGGCAAGGGGCGGGGGTTGGACTAGATGACCTACAGGATCCCTTCTAACTCTGTTAAACTGTTAACTGGACTTTCTGGTTTGTCTTTGAAGATCTTTCGCATCTCATCCAAGAAGCGTCAGCTGCCTCTTGGGAAAAAAACATCTTTGAGACTTGAAAAAAAAAAACTTTTTATATACACATTCGGGGCGCAAGAATTTGTGGTTCCAACTTTATAAAGCGCTGCAGAGAAAGGGATTTCAGCTTTACTCATGAGCAGGGCCTGGTGGCTCAGCAGACTAAAGCATTGTGATTAACACCAGCTGTCTGCAATTACTGTAAGTTCGAATCTCACCAGGCTCGAGGTTGACTCAGCCTTCCATCCTTTCTAAGGTAGGTCAAATGAGGACCCAGTTTGTGGGGGCAATAAGCTGACTTTGTATAAATGTACAAAAGAAGGAAGGCTATTGCTTAACTCATTGTAAACCGCCCTGAGTCTCTGGAGAAGGGCGGCATATAAATCAAATTTTTAAAAAAAGAAAGAAAGAAAGGGAAGCTAAGAAGGAGAAATGGAAGAAAGGAAGGAGAGAAAAGAAGAAAGAAAAGAGGGAGGAAGGAAGGAAGGAGAGAAAAGGAAGGAAAGAAAGAAAAGAGGAAGGAAAGTGAGAAAGCCTGGATAGCTCAGCAGACTAATGCACTGTGCATTGTAATTTAACTCCAGCTGTCTGCAATTATTGTAAGTTCGAATCTCACCAGGCCCAAGGTTGACTCAGCCTTCCATCCTTTCTAAGGGAGGTCAATTGAGGACCCAGTTTGTGGGGGCAATAAACTGACTTTGTATAAATGTACAAAAGTAGGAAGGTTATTGCTTAACGCATTGTAAGCCGTCCTGAGTCTCCGGAGAAGGGTGGCATATAAATCAATTTAAAAAAAAAAACGTAAGGAGAGCTGTGTCCCTTTCAGGCTGTGGATAGGCCTGGAATGTTGCTGAACCGTTTCAGGATGGTAGGGAAATGACTCTTGAGCCTGGAGGAGGTTCCCACGAGTGGTTGGGGAACCCAAGTGAAGCCAACCCAAGTGTCTTTAAGGTTTCCTGTTGGATAACCATCAATTTAGGATCGTGGCGCATCCTGACAGCACCGCAAGACTTTGGGGAAGGAGGGAAGGGGGGAGGGGGAAGAGGCGCTCCCCCGCCGCCAGGGGTTGCTCGGTAGCACCTCCTCCTCCTCCTCTTCCTCCTCCTCCAGCTGCTTGGCGTTTTGGGGTTTTTTTATTTTTATTTTATTTTTGCAAGGCGCGCGCGCGCACAGCCACCCGCACGCAGCCCTCGCTGTTCCGCCGACCCCCGTTGCGCCGCGGCCCCCGGGCGAGGAGGGGTGATTCCGAAGCAGCGGCGGCGGCGGCCAGGAGGGAGGGGAGGATGCGAGGAGGAGGAGGAGGAGGAGGCATGGCCTGGCCATGCCCGGGGAAGCGGCGCTAGGGGAGATCGGAGCGCATCGTTGGCTTGGCTTGGCTGCCTCTTCTCGGCCCCTGGAGCCCGGAGGCAGGGAAGGAAGGAAGGAAGGAAGGAAGGAAGGAAGGAAGGAAGGAAGGAAGGAAGGAAGGAAGGAAGACAGACAGACCACCGCCGCCGCTGGGAACTGGACAGGCGGGCAAGCGCTGGGCCGTCCCGGGGAGCCAGGAGGCGGAGATGCCCAAGCGGGGTAAGTCAACCACCCACCCACTCACCGACCCCCGGGAAAGATGCGATGAGATGCGGATGCGAGGGCAGGAGGAGGGGAAAAAAAAGTTTGCAAAGGCAGGCGGGGGGGGGCGGAGGGGTTCCAGGCCTTCGGCTCCCACCCGGGATCCAGGCAGCCCTTCCTGCCCGACCACCCACCCAGCATCCACAGACACGGGGCATCCAGCCTTGGAGTTAGGATGCCCAGCTGGCTGGACCGCTGGTGGAAGGTGGCGAGGCTGGCTTAACTCAAGGCACGGAGGGGTGGGGGGAGGTTTGGGACGCTTGGCTCCCTCGTTTGCTAGAACTAGAGGAGGGAGAGGGAGAATGAGAGACAGAATGAGAGAATGAGAGATAGAGAAAGAATGAGAAAGATTGAGAGAATGAGAGAGACAGAATGAGAGACAGAATGAGAGAGAGAGAGACAGAGAAAGAATGAGAAAGAGAATGATAAAGAGATAGAATGAGAGAATAAGAGAGATTAGATTAGATTAGATTAACAGAGAAGGAGAAGGAGACAGAATGAGAGAGAGTAAGAATAAGAGAATGAGAGAGAGAATAAGAGAGATTAGATTAACAGTGAGAGAATGAGAGAGAATGAGAGAGAGAGAGACAGAGAAAAAATGAGAAACAGAATGAGAGAGAGAATGAGAGAGATTAGATTAGATTAACAAAGTGAGAGAATGAGACAGAAAGAGAGAGAGAGAGAGAGAGAGAGCCTCCTCAGATGGAGGCAGTCTACCTCTTCCAAAAGAGCGGCACATTTGTCTTGGACTCTTGGATTGGGTGCTTGGATTGTTCCCCGGGACAGCACGGGGCTTCTTCATCATTTGGGATTGGGGGTGGGGGGTAAAGGCCAGTTAGGAGAGAGAGAGAAAGAAGAGAGAAGTAATTGGGGGGGGGGTGGAGGGTCCATGGCCCAATTGTGGATGGGGATCAAGCCCTTTTGGGGGTCGGTGTGGGGAGGTTGCAAGAGGGAGGAGAAAGGGCAGGTTTGCAAAAAAAAAACACCTTGGCCAAAGACACCTGGGGCTGTTTCCCAAAACAAAAAATGAGGTCAGGAGAAATCCTTGGGCGAATTTCAAGAAAAGGTGATTCACCTCCTGCTTGGAAGAAGAAAGAAAGAAAGAAAGAAAAAGAATCCCAAAACTTTCTTCTGATTGGGAGCAGGCAGGAATTCGATTGGAGGAGGAGGGGGGGAAACCGAGGTGCCTCCAGGATTCTTGGCAATAACATACCATATATTTTTTCTCTCTCTCTCTTTCCTGGCAATAATATCACTTTTTCCCCCCTCCTTTTCTTTCTTGGCAATAACGTATTACTCCACCTAATTTAGCATATAGGGAAAACAAAGGTGTCTTAAGTTGGGGGGGGGGAGGAGGAAACTAAACTCCGTTTTAGGGTGGTCAAATTTTGGGAAGGAGTTGTGGGGTTTTTTTGGGCTTCCATGAAAAGAACAGGTGTCCGTTCAGACACCCTTCTGGGCTGAGGTGAGGATTCGGGGAAATTGCGTGACCCAACATAGGGAAGTGTGCAAAAGGGTATTTTTAGGAGTTCCTTACCAAATGCTGCCAAAAGGGGAAATGTGCACGAACCAGGGAATTGAGAATGCTAGAGAACGTCAATGTTTATCCTTTTGGGGGCATTTTTGCTAGAAGTAACCTGAAGTTTTTGACATCTTCCCCCGGCATGAATTAAAATAACTATTGTTTTTAACCGAGAAGGCTCCTCTTCTAGTTCTAACAGGTCTTTTCATTTGCAAGCTTGTTCTAGTAGGGCCTGGCCAAGCCACGTTTCTCCTAATCCTGGGCTGTCTGGAGAAAGCTGGTCTCAGAAGCCTGCCGCATGATCGGAGAAACTTAAGTTGAGTTATGTCTAGTCTGTTGAAATGAAGGAGTAGGGGGTGACGTGATAGGGTTCCAATATCTGAGGGGCGGCCACAAAGAAGAGGGGTCAAGCTATTCTCCAAAGCACCTGAGGGCAGGACAAGAAGCAATGGGTGGAAACTTATCAAGGAGAGAAGCAACTTAGAACTAAGGAGAAATTTCCTAACAATTGAGAACAATTAACCAGCGGAACAGCCTGCCACCAGAAGTTGTGAGTGCTTTTTAAGAGAAGCTTATACTGCCATTTGTCCGGAAAGATATAGGGTTATATTATGCCGCATTCAAAGTATGGCTTGGTAAAAATATACAAAAGAACCAGATCGCCTTTAAGATTACGCGTTTATTCAGTTGAACAAAGACGGAAAAAAAGGAAGCTCAGAATGACTAGAAATCCTTATACTGTTCGATTATATAAGCAAACCACCCAGCAAATTTGCACACATTTCCTGCTCCAAGTCCCTTCCCAACTCTGGCATTCTGTTCAATTTCTTTGGTAGATTTATTTTTTATCCTTTATTCTCCCCCCCCCCCAAAAGTGATGCAGTTGGGATGTATTTGACATCCATCTTTCTGCAATCATTATGCATATCGTCTGGTGTATATTCTATTAATATAGCAGCTTTTGTGTCCACGCACAGCCGGGTTGGTGGTTATTGTGCAACCCTGCCCTTGCCTTGTTCTTAAGTAATCAAAGGTGTTGCTATCAAAAGGTTTTGATGACTATCTCTTGTAACATTAATGCTTCGATTGTCTGTTACGGCTGCAAAGAGTCTTTTGTTTTGACTTGGCTAAGCCAATCCATGCTGGTCTGGGCCAAAGAACGGGTCCATTTCATAGAACTGGAGTCTGTGGTTGGGCGACAACCGCCAGGGCATGCTGGGAGATGTAGTCACTCCAGGTTTTTAAGATTTTTATCCTTAAAGATGGCCGGGGTCGTATTAGGAAGAGGTGGCACCTTTAGCATGCAAAGCAGGTGGGATCCCCAAGAGATGATCATGCTTCCCATTAAGATTATTAAAAAATAGCCGTTATTTATACTCCTGCTTTTCCACCATAGCAGTTTTAAGGCCAGCCGCCGAGCACAGATAAATTTAAAAACAATTACACTCCCTCTTTTTGCAGAGCGGCTCTCCGGTGTGCTGAAGGTCAAATTTGTTCCACTCGGAGACGAGACGGGCTTTCGCACTCGGGGCCATCCAGCTTGGGGGTGGGGGGTGGGGAGGGAATGGAACTTGGCATCCTGCTGATCAGGAGGGTTTTTAATCTCACTTCCCTACCCAGAATTCCCTGCGGTGTTGTGGTGATTGGTCCTGGAGCATCACAAACGCTGTTTCACAATGTCAGCAACTTTTAGCGGGGTGGATTTAAACTCCCAGAATTCTCCAACCAGCATGCTTTAAGACAGGTGGACTTCAATTCCCAGAATTCCCCATCCAGCATGCTTTAAGACAGGTGGACTTCAATTCCCAGAATTCTCCAACCAGTATGTTTTAAGTCGGGTGGATCTCAATTTCCCAGAATTCCACAGTCAGCACAGCATGCTTTAAGTCGGGTGGACTTCAATTCCCAGAATTCCCCAGCCAGCATCCTTTAAGTTCAGTGAGTTTTGCCCCGTTTTACGACTTTGCTTGCCACCGTTGATAAGGGAATCGCCGCAGTTCTTAAGCTGGTCTTAAGTGAATCTGGTCTTCCCCTTTTCTGCCCATTTTTTTTAAATCAATTTTTTATTGATTCGTCTCTCACCTTTTGCTATTTTTGCAGAGAATTCAAGGTGGCGAACATATCCGACACGCTTTCCTCCTTCTCCTATTTTCCCCACAACAACCCTGTGAGGTGGGTTGGGCCAAGGGAGGGAGGGACTGGCCCGAGATCACCCAGCTGGCTAAGGCAGGCCTAGAACTCCCAGTCTCCCCAGTTCAGTTTCTCGCCCTTCCCAGTTTACCAATGGGGGGGAAGGGGAGGGCTGTGGACAGCATTATAAATTATTAGGCAGATTAAAGTCCCTAGCAGAGATTTTGCTGAGGGAGGATAGATTGAAGTAGTTCAGCTTGGGAGAACCTTGGCTTCGCTTCCCTAGCATTGCTAAATTACTCCTTCGAGCATTGGAGCAGGCTGGATTTTGCCAGCCTATTTTTTGAGAGCTATTTATTTATTTGGGGGGTGTTGTAAACAGGACTCTCAGAAAGCCAAAATATACTTCGCTTTGTCTGTCTATCCAAAGGTCTCTTCAGTCCCTTCCTTGACTCTTGAAAGCTGCTCTTATAGGGTAGGAAAATTATCGCCTTATAATTGCCTTTTTTGGTCCTTTTGCAACTAACAACCTGGAACTATATCCCAAGTCTGGCACGCCTGCTCCACTGTCACTGGTAGACTTCTCCTGCAGAAGGAGGTACAAGTCGGCTCCTTAAATCAGATCGGAAGGCCACCCAGGCCAGCGTTTTTGAAGTTGGCCACTTTAAGGCGGATGGACTTCAACTCCCAGAATCCCCCAGCCAGCGTGCTTTAAGACGGGTGGACTTCCACTCCCAGAATCCCCCAGCCAGTATGCTTTAAGATGGGTGGACTTCCACTCCCAGAATCCCCCAGCCAGCATGCTTTACGATGGGTGGGCTTCAACTCCCAGAATCCCCCAGCCAGCATGCTTTACGATGGGTGGGCTTCAACTCCCAGAATCCCCCAGCCAGCATGCTTTAAGACGGGTGGACTTCCACTCCCAGAATCCCCCAGCCAGTATGCTTTAAGATGGGTGGACTTCCACTCCCAGAATCCCCCAGCCAGTATGCTTTAAGATGGGTGGACTTCCACTCCCAGAATCCCCCAGCCAGCGTGCTTTAAGATGGGTGGACTTCCACTCCCAGAATCCCCCAGGCAGTATGCTTTAAGATGGGTGGACATCAACTCCCAGAATCCCCCAGCCAGCTATGCTTTAAGACAGGTGGACTTCAATTCCCAGAATCCCCCAGCCAGCCATGTTTTAAGAGGGATGGACTTCCGCTCCCAGAATTCCCCATCTAGCATGCTTTAAGATGAGTGGACTTCCACTCCCAGAATTCCCAGGAGTTGAAATCTGCCCCTCTTAAAGTGACCAAGTTCTTAAAAAAGCCATCCGCCCAAGATGATCACTCAATAAACGGCCTTTCTCAGCCATTAATCTGCTTTGTGAGATCCAGCAGAGCTAGTCCTCATTAACTTCACTTGTCCGTAGGACTATGAGGGGCTGATCTTCCTATATTTTGCTCTGGGTCAGGGAGCCCAATTAACAGCATCTGTCTGAACATGACCCCTTTTCCCTCCAGCCCACGGCCGGATCGTGTTTAATTCCATGTTATCTTTGGCCGGTTTGAAGCCATGTGCCAAACACCTTAATTAAATGGCCTTTTGCACTCTGGAATCAAAGGGGAGATTAGCAAAAATCTGTGTTGATGTTGTTGTTTTTTCCAGCAGTGGGAAACAAGGCAATTTGGGGGAAAAAACCCAACAAACACCAACAACAGTCCTTACTGCCGCCACTCCTCGAAGCAGATGGAAGGCGATTCCTTCTGGGAAAAATAACATTAGTAGTTTACAACCGATCGGACCTCTTTTGCAGTGGCAACAGCTGCGCATCAGCTCAACACCCGTTTTTTCCCAGGATGAAAAAAAAACAACAACAAACAAATGAACTGCAATCAGGTTGTAGAGAGGGAGATTTCATCATCCCAGGGTTTTTTTTTATTTTTTATGAGCGTTTAAAAGAAAAGAAAACACCGCCCAATCTTAGTCCTCGACTTACGACCACAATTGAGCCCGCAGTGTCGGTGGCTGAGCGAGGCAGTCGTTAAGTGAGTTTTGCCCCACTTTCTCTTCCCCACCCCCCCACCCCGCTGTTATGTGAATCACGGCAGTTGCGAAGTTGTTAAACGAATCTGGCTTCCCCCGTTAACTTCGCTGGTCAGAAGGTTTGCCAAAGGGGATCGTGTGATTCCGGGAACCAGTGGTCGAAAGCGTCCCAATTTGGATCAGCTGACCGTGGGGCTGCTGCCAACGGTCGTAAGTGTGGGAAATGGTCGGGAGAGTCTGACCGGTTCTGGAGAACCGATAGAGGAAATTTTGAGTCGTTCGGAGAACCGTTAGTAAAAATTCTGACTGGCCCTGCTGCCCCCATCTATTCTCTGCCTCCCAAGTCCCAGCTGATCGGGAGGGAATGGGGATTTTGCAGTAACCTTCCCCTGGAGTGGGGTGGGAATGGAGATTTTACAGTATCCTTCCCCTGCCATGGCCACCAAGCCACACCCACCAAGCTATGCCACGCCCACCAAGCCACACCCACAGAACCGGTAGTAAAAAATTTGAAAACCCATCACTTGTGTATTCCCCGCCTGAATAGTGCAAAAAAACAGGCAGCTCTATAAAGACTGTTTTTCCTTTTCAAAACACACTACTGTACGTCCAATTTTGGTCACCACAGTACAAAAAAGATGTGGAGACTCTGGAAAGAGTGCAGAGAAGAGCCACAAAGAGGATGAGGGGACTGGAGGCTCAAACCTACGAAGAACGGTTGCAGGAACTGGGCAGGTCCAGTTTGATGAGAAGAAGGACTAGGGGAGACATGAAAGCAGCCTTCCAATGTCTCAGGGGCTGCCCCAAAGAAGAGGGAGTCAAGTTCTTCTCCAAAGCCCCTGAGGGCAGGACAAGAAGCAATGGAGGGAAACTAATCAAGGAGAGAAGCAACTTAGAACTAAGGAGAAATTTCCTAACCATTGAGAACAATTAACCAGTAAAGCTGTGGATGTTCCTTCATTGGAGGTTATTAAGAAGAGATTGGACAGTCATTTATCCAAGGTCCTTTCCAAGCCTCTTATTCAGTTGCCCCACTGCTAATGTGAGCCCAAAGCAGAGTGTGCAAACATTTGGATGCTCTCCTGTCCATTTCTGGTCAGCCCCTGAGCCTCGTTTCAGACCAGCACATCTGTCCTCTGTCCACACACGTCTCAGAGCCCTTCCTGCTGCCTGGCAGCTGTTGCCAACCATTAGGCTCCCTTGCCAATGCTTTGAAGGCCAAAATTCAACCCCTGCTCCCATCCTGATGCAATCCACGGACGCTGGGGAACCGTTCGCCCGCATCTGCACGGCGCAAGCGTGCCAAACGAGGAGCGGAAGCGCAAAGGATGCAAGGGCCTTGCAGGTGGTCCTCCAGCCAGCTTGGCTAATGATGAAAGATGGTGAAAGATCTTACATCACCCGCTCCGAGCCAGGATTGCCTGTTCTCACTGGGGCCTCTCGCCCTCTTGGGTACCGTTCCCCTCGCATGGAGATGCCAAGCCTCGGAGGCTGTCGGAGGCAGCCCTTGGATGACAGCCATCTCCGCTCGCTGGAGGGTGTTGTTGGTCCAGTTAAACAGCCGTGCTCCTTGCGCGCATCTGGCCTGCCTTTCTTGTTGCCAGAGGTAGTGGATCCTCCTCTTCGCACACAGAGATGTTGCTTCCGGAAAGCATGGGGTGGAATCTCTCATTGGTTCAGCCGTGGATATCTTCACGAGAAGATTAGATTAGATGAACAGAGTTGGAAGGGACCTTGGAGGTCATCTAGTCCAACCCCACATCATTTCTGACAAATGGCAGTCCGGTCTCTTCTTGGAAGCTTCCAGGGATGGCTTCACAAGTGGTGGCCCACAATTTCCCAAGGCAACTTCTGTTCCATCCGTTGATTGTTCTCACAGTCAGGAAATTCCTCCTTATTTCCAGGTTGAATCTCTCCTTTAGTTTCCATCCATTGTTCCTTCTCTGGCCTTTGGGTGCTTTGGAGAAGAGCTGGACCCCCTTCCTCCTCTCTGGGGCAGCCCCTCAAATATTGGAAGATGCTCTCCTGTCTCCTCTGGTCCTTCTCTTCACTAGATTAGCCAGGCTCAGTTCCTGCAACCGTTCATTGTAGGTTTTAATCTCCAGTCCCCTAAATCAGACGTTTGAGCCTTCCCTAAAGCCGTTTGCCAAAATCACCGACGGCCTCTGCTGCTAACAAATACAGAATAGAATACAGAATAAAGCTGGATGGGGCCATTTTTGAGTAGTTCGGAGAACCGGCAAATACCACCTCTGGTTGGCCCCAGAGTGGGGTGGGAAGGGAGATTTTGCAATATCGTTCCCTCAGGAGTGGGGAGGGAATGGCGATTTTGCAGTATCCTTTCCCTGCCACGCCCACCAAGCCAGACCACGCCCATTAAGCCACGCCCATAGAACCAGTAGTTTTAAAAAAATGGATTTTCACCACTGCTCTGTACCATTTCAGACAAATGGATGGCCAATCTCTTCTTTAAAAACTCCAGAGATGGAGCACCCACAACTTCTATTTATTTATTTATTTATTTATTTATTTATTTAATTCAATTTATAAACCGCCCTTCTCCTTGCAGACTCAGGGCGGTGAACAGCCAGAATAAAACATAGTACATAAAAGTTAAAAACAATTAAAAATTATTAAATATCATTTGGCCGAGAATTAAAACAACCCAATTTAAAATCAAATTCAAATTTAAAAACGGAGGATGGGATCAGGCTAGCCCAGCTAGATGGAATAAGTGGGTTTTAAGGACCCGACGAAAGGTCCGGAGATCTGGAATCTAGTGGCAGGCTGTTCCACTGATTGTTTTCACTGTCAGGAAATTCCTCCTTAGTTCTAAATTGCTTCTCTCCTAGCTTAGTGTCCATCCGTTGCTTCTTGCCCTGCCTTCAGGTGCTCTGGAGAATAGGTCGCCCCCCCCCCTCTTTGGGGCAGCCCTTCAAATATTGGAAGACTGCTATCATGTCTAGTAGTATGATTTTAGCACTGCTAAAATGCTCTACTTTAGATAGGATTCATCCACCGTCCCTAAATCTTCTTTATCCACTCCAGGCACATGCAAGCTTTGCAGAGACATGTCTGCCAGCTCTGGAGATTTGGGGAGGTGAGGGGAGGAGGCTGCCAACTCTGGAAAAGTTGGCTTCCCCCTTCCAACTCTGGAAAAAGGGATGCACAGAAGAGCGCGCGGCCCCGCTGCAAACCGGTAGTAAAGATAAGTAGAACCAACCCCTGGCGCTCACCACATATAAACAGACAGCAAACCCCTCCTCCCTTCTAGCATGGATGATGTTTCCTAGTTGGGTAGTGAAACGTCTGCCAAGTTTTCAACCCTCAGCTACAAAGATTCTCCTGAGTTCATGCGTCACTTTTTCCGTGCCGTTGTAATGTCGAACGGTCACTAAAGAAAGGGTTATTAAGTCAAGGGCTACCTGTTTCGAATGGCATTGTTTAATTTAATTTAATTTAATTAAGCATATTTCCATGCCGCCCAACTCCCAAAGGACTCTGGGCGGCTTGTTAATTCTTAATAAATAAGACCCTGTCTTATATTTTTTTGAACCCCGAAATAAACACTTGGCCTTATTCTTTGGGGAAGTCTTATTATTTTGGGACGCGTGGAGCAAGACGAGGCTCCTCTTGCCGTCTTACCCGATTTCCAGCTCTGTCTCCCTAACCCTAACCAGAGGAAACAGCGGGGACCGGCTGCGCATGCGGTTAAATATTTTCAGGGAGGGCTTATTTTTTGGGAGAGGGTTTATTTTCAGGGAAATGCAGTATGCTCAGTCCCCTTCCCAGCCTTGTAAGTTTGATCGAGCTAGCGTCACACGAAAACCCGGAGTTATGGAGCGGAGGAGAGAGACTAAACAGGGCAAAGGGAATTGGGAAAGGGGGCCAATCGGTAGCAACCCACCGAAGCCGGGATGCGGCATGCATTTCTAATTTTGGCATTCTAAGCCAGCCAAAGTGGAAGATCAGATAACAGAAGCGCGTCTGCAGCAGGCAGCGATAGTAGACAGAAGTGAATTAATGCATACCAATTGAGACCCAAAGGAATACTTGCCAGAAATGTGTTATTTTAAACATTCAGAATAAGACTCATCTGAAATAAATCCTGTCTCTTCACCCCCCCACCCCGCTGGGCCCGCTCCCAACTGAATTGGGTGCCAATCACACGTCTGACATCACCCCACGAAGGCAGAACGTGGGGGGGTGGGGATATGCAGATGAGGGGGGCGGGGCATCTTGTAAAAAATTTGGAATAAACCAGATTTGTGGATCAGGGTTTTTTTTTCCCTCCCTCTCGCACCTGCTAGCTAGTTTTGTTTATTTGACTTGCAAAGTGGGTAGCCTGCCTTGCATTTCGGAAGATGCCAAATCTGACTCAACGCCCGTTATTAAGGGAAGTAAACACGGAATTGGGCCGCTTTTCAGATCAGGCAATTGAAATATTAAGGGGAAAGGGAGAAGGGAAGGCTGTGGCTGATGGTTAAGGCAGTAGCTGGGAATCTTGCATCAAGGCAAACCATGGCATTCTTGTTTGGTTTCAAGCTGGGTGGCGCCATCTCATTTAACCATGGTTAAACAAAGGCTTAATGCACTGAGTTATGCAACCAGCATTTGTCTTTCGTTTCGGGGAGCCCCCAGACTCTGGAGCGATGGGGGTCTTTTGCCCAAGACATCTGGAAGGTGCCACAGTGGGAAAGTCATCCTAAATCAATGTTTCTTAGCAGTGGCCACTTGAAGATGAGTGGACTTCAACTCCCAGAATTCCAGCTGGCTGGGGAATTCTGGGAGTTGAAGTCCATCAGGGGTGAAATCCAGCAGGTTCTGGAGAACCGATAGCGGAAATTTTGAATAGTTCGGAGAACCGGTAAATATCACCTCTGGCTGGTCCCAGAGTGGGGCGGGAATGGGGATTTTGCAGTATCCTTTCCCTGGAGTGGGGCGGGAATGGGGATTTTGCAGTATCCAGTAGCCACGCCCACCAAGCCACGCCCACAGAACCGGTAGTAAAAAAAAAAATTGAATTCCATCACTGAAGTCCATCCACCTTCAGGTGGCCAAATTGATAAATAAACACTATTTGGGAGACCTGGTTGCATATGAGTGATAATCTTGTCTCCCCCCAAAAAGTCCCGAGAAGTCTGGGGCCAAGGTAAAAAGCACCCCAAAATTCACATCCGCTCAAGTTTTATAGCTTATAGAGCCGTGGATTGGATTCGGGCCCCTTTAATGGGGACCGCATTCAGAGGCGCAAGCGATGCGCTTCGAGGGCCACACCCGAGATGTCAGCCCCCCCACCCACTCCCAGAAGATGGCTACAACCGAAGACACATCTCTCGAGCTGGCTGTGCGCCGCCATCACACATTTCCCGCCACTGCCTTAGCAACAGGCAGTTTTGCTCGCTTTAATCAGCTCGAAAACTCTCGCTGCATAATTGGCGCCCGCGTGGAAGAAAACTTGGTACCGATTAATTCCCCAGAGGTGGATGGAGGGGCACGCGGGTGAGAGCTGCGGCGTGCCTGCCTCTCCCCTTTCATTCCGTCTTTAATTTACGGGTGCATTTCATGGGCTCCGTTCCTCCACACTTCAATGGGTGTTTAGAGGTGGTCCTCGAGTTACGACTGAGGCTCACGGATGCGGCCAAGGGTGAAAGTCGGGAAGAAAGGAACATTCTGGGTTTGACTTACAGGTGGCCCTCGATTTACGACCGCAGCGGAGGCCAGAATTTCTGTTGCTCGGCGAGACGGTTAGCTGGCTTGTGCCCCATTTTGCAACGTTTCTTAAACACCGTTAAGGGAATCACTGCAGTTGTTCAGTTAGTAACAACCCGTTGACTTGGCTTGCCAGAAGGTCGTAAAACGGGGAACACGTGATCCCGGGACAACCCAAGCGTCATAAATACGAGCCAGTGGCTAAGCGTATGAACTTTGACCATAGGGATGCTACAACGGTCGTAAGTGTAAGAAACGGGCCCAAGTCACTTTTTTTCAGCGCCCTTTTAACTTCGAACGGTCACTAAACAAAACGGTGGTAAATCGAGGACTACCTTTATCCTGCTCGAAGCAATGCAGACCTGCTGTCACATTCACCACTGTGGGGAGTAATATTCCCTTCCTCTAAGGCAGGGGTCTGCAACCTTCAACACTCAAAAGAGCCATTTGGACCCGTTTCCCACAGAAAAGAAAACACCGGGAGCCACAAAACCCTTTCCGTGCCTGACTATTTCTTGAGCGGCCACAAAACTAGCATAGGTAGTCGAATTAAATGTTCTGTTTTCTTCTGAAACTTTTCTTTACTTGGATTTATCCATGGTTGGCCTACCGTGGGTTGAAAAGCTCAATAAATCGTGTGCTGGCAGGTGTCACACAGTGGCAGTTGCGATGCATATTTTGAGTGATAAAAGAGCTGCAGCAGAGGGGTGAAAGAGCCACATTTTGGACAGAAAAGGTTCCCCTTTGCACATACGTGCTAGTCGTTCCCGACTCTAGGGGGCGCTGCTCATCTCCGTTTCAAAGCCGAAGAGCCAGCACTGTCCGGAGACATATCCGTGGTCATGTGGCCGGCATGACTCAATGCCAAAGGCGCACGGAACGCTGTTCCCTTCCCACCAAAGGTGGCCCCTATTTTTCTACTTGCATTTTGTACCTGCTTTCAAACTGCTAGGTTGGCAGAAGCTGGGACAAGGAACACGGGAGCTCAACCCGTTACGTGGCACTAGGGATTCGAACCGCTGAACTGCCGGCCTTTCAGTCGACAAGCTCAGCGTCTTAGCCACTGAGCCACAGCATCCCTTTTCTCTACCTCTCCCCTCCCCCCCCCCAAATCATTCATTTTTCTCTGTCGCTGATGGGAGGAGAGGACACGCCGCAAGGCAATTTATTGTATAGTGCAATACTAATGCAATATTAGGTTTTCGTTTCAATTGTGTAGAATGCAAAGGACGGGTGCTTGTGTTTTATTTTTATAGCTATAATGTACACTGAAGATGGCGTTTAATTTCGTTGTACGAGGTGCAATGACAATAAAGTAAACGAAACTATTCGGGCGGCGCTGACCCCTATCGGAATAGGAGCCAAACCCGTAGAGACCGTAGGAAAATGGCATTGTGCTGGCTTGCAGGCTTTCCTCTGGTTCAGCAATGGCTCTGATTTTGTGGGGAAGAATCCTTATATGCAAGTAGTCCTCGAATTATCAACCATTCGTTTAGTGACGGTTCGAAATTACAGCGGCACTGAAAAAAAAAGAGAGACTTCCACCCAGTCCGGAGTTTGGAGGTTTTTCAAGAAGAAATTGGGGCTGCCATTTGTCAGATATGGGGGTAGGGTCTTCTGCTTGGGGGTGGAGGGGTGGGGGGGGTTGGACTAGATGACCTACAATGTGTTAAGCAATAGCCTTCATACTTTTGTATATTTTATCCAAAGTCAGCTTATTGCCCCCACAAACTGGGTCCTCATTTTACCTACCTTAGAAAGGATGGAAGGCTGAGTCAACCTTGAGCCTGGGGAGATTCGAACTTACAGTAATTGCAGACACCTGGTGTTAATAAGAATGCTTTTAGTCTGCTGAGCTATCCAGGCTTTCTCACTTTCCTTCCTCTTTTCTTTCTTTCCTTCCTTTTCTGTCCTTCCTTCCTCCCTCCCTCTTTTCTTCCTTCTTTTCTCTCCTTCATTTCTTCCATTTCTCCTTCCTAGCTTCCCTTTCTTCCTTTCTTTTTTTTTTAAATTTGATTTATATGCCGCCCTTCTCCGGAGACTCAGGGCAGCTTACAATGCATTAAGCAATAGCCTTCCTACTTTTGTATATTTTTATACAAAGTCAGCTTATTGCCCCCACAATCCGGGTCCTCAATTTACCTACCTTAGAAAGGATGGAAGGCTGAGTCAACCTTGAGCCTGGTGGGATTCGAACTTACAGTAATTGCAGACAGCTAAATGTTAATAACAGGCTTTATAGTCTGCTGAGCTATCCAATATGCAAAGCTCGGTTACTTTTAAAGTGTGGGTTAGGGTTAGGGTTAGGGTTGGATTAGGGTTAGGGTTAGGGTTGTGTTAGGGTTAGGGTTAGGGAGAAACGGTTAGGATTAGGGTTAGGGGGAAATAGGGAATGGGGAATGGTGGGGGTGATTTGTTTCATGTAGAGTGCAGCCTGTTCCATATTTATTATTCAAACCGGGAAACCGGAATAATCGCAATCATTCTCAGCCTGCCTATGGCAACCCAGACCGTTTGTGCCTGTGAAGGCTCTTGAGATCTGACATTCTCTGGAAGATGCCATCTGAATGGCTGTGATTTAAAAAAAAAAATGGACAGAGCGGGGGCAGCGGAGGGGGGGACGACAAACGACAAGACTGATTTACGGCAATTTGGGAAGTTTTGAAGCAGGCGCTGTGATCTCGCAGGGGGGCTGATTGTCGCTAGATAGGCCGCAGCGGTTACCCGGAGATGGAAAACCCGCGCCCGGCTGGGTCCCTTTCTTTCATTGGCGGTCGCAAAACATTGGACCATGAAGAATTTATAAAGCCGGGGATGGATAAAGTCGCGGGCCGCCCACTCCTACAAAAAAAAAAAAGAAGCAGCAGGAGAGGCAGCAAGTGGCAGATAGGAAACTGCTGGTGCAGGGGAGGGGGCCCGGAGGAGGTGGGGCAGGGAGGGAAAAAAAGGGAAAGGGAAAAGGAAGGGAGGAATAGGATGGAGGAAATGGTATGCATAATGAAGCGGAGGCAAGGAAGCGATTTAATAGGCATGGGCCCAGCAAGACAGCTTGCCGACTCAAATCTTCCATGAAAAGAGCCTTGGAGGGAGGGAGGGAGGGAGGGGGAGAGAGAGAGAGAGAGAGAGAGGGAGAGATGAGAGATAGATAGAGATAAGAGAGAGAGAGAGAGATGATATAGACAGACAGACAGACAGGAGAGAGATGAGATAGACAGTGATGAGAGATGACAGAGGGAGAGAGAAAGATATGAGAGATAGATAGATATAGATGGGAGAGAGAGAGAGATAAGAGAGATGATAGAGATAGACAGACAGACAGGAGAGAAATGAGAGAGAGAGAGATGAGAGAGAGAGAGAGGGAGAGAGAGATGAGAGATAGAGATTGATGGGAGAGAGAGAGAGATAAGAGAGATGATAGAGATAGACAGACAGGAGAGAAATGAGATAGATAGAGATGAGAGAGAGAGAGAGAGAGATGAGAGAGAGATAGAGATAGATGGGAGAGAGAGAGATAAGAGAGATGATAGAGATAGACAGACAGACAGGAGAGAAATGAGAGAGAGAGAGATGAGAGAGAGAGAGAGGGAGAGAGAGATGAGAGATAGAGATTGATGGGAGAGAGAGAGAGATAAGAGAGATGATAGAGATAGACAGACAGGAGAGAAATGAGATAGATAGAGATGAGAGAGAGAGAGAGAGAGAGAGAGAGAGATGAGAGAGAGATAGAGATAGATGGGAGAGAGAGAGATAAGAGAGATGATAGAGATAGACAGACAGACAGGAGAGAAATGAGAGAGAGATGAGAGAGAGAGAGAGAGAGAGAGGAGAGAGAGAAAAAAACAGATGAGAGAGATGAGAGAGAGGATGATAGACAGACATAGATATATAGAGATATATAGAGATAGAGATGATATAGATATAGATATATAGATATAGATGTATAGATGTATAGATGTATAGATGTATAGATGTATAGGTCTTTGGTTATTTGGGTCTTCTCCCGCATAAAATTGGAAGTGTCTTGGCAACATTTCGATGAAGTCTCATTCGTCATCTTCAGGCTGGTGTTGATGACGAATGAGACTTCGTCGAAATGTCACCAAGACACTTCCAATTTTATGCGGGAGAAGACCCAAATAACCAAAGACCTACATACAAACACCCGCAAAAACCTCAGAAAACATATATAGATATATAGATATAGACTAGCTAGACGCCCATGTTTCGCTATGAAACTATGTGCTCGGGCTTGATAAATTGACACTTGCAGCCTGAAACTTAATGTAGAATGTGTAACTCTATAGTATCAGAGTGTGTTAATATAATGCAACTGGCAGTTGGGACAGAGGGGGAGCAGAATGTCCCAATCCGCAGCATCCCTTGGTATTCATCTGGCTAGCATCCTGCCAGTGTGTGACAGAGTTGAGAGGTGTTTGGAAACTCAAACAGTATTTGCTGTGTGAGCAAGGAGGAGGCAGGAAGGTGGCTGAGCGTGGCTTAGCTCAACTGTTCTGTAGTAAAGCTGCTTGCTGCTGTGAAACTAAAACTGAAAGTGAAACTCCTTTCCTCTGCTTGTGTTTTGCATTTGGAACAGATTTCTTTTGAGGTGGGGAGGGGGAATAAAACTCCTTAGCATCGGAGTGTGTTAATAATATAGGAAATACTAATGCTCTGATGGTCATTTCAAAAAATCCTTTCTTAATGAACACCTAGAAGCCAAGAGGAACATACTCAACCGAAGTTAAAAGGGATGCACAAGAAACCTTGTAAAGCTTAAAATCCTGGGGGGAAAGGAGCTGTCCGATTTTCCAACAGGAGCTGGTTTGGATGAACAGGACCAGACATTAAACGCTGGGAGGGTGAGGGAGAAAAGCCGGAGCAGAAGCTTGGAAAAATGGCTGAAATTAAAGAAAGAGAGTAAAACTGTAGTCCTCGGCTTACAACAGTTTGTTCAGTGACCATTGGAAGTTACGACGGCACTGAAGAAAAGCGACTTAAGACTGCTTTTCGCAACTTACAACGGTTGCAGCATCCCTGTGATCGCGTGATCAAAATTCGGCCGCTTGGCAACGGATTCATACTTACATCCGTTGCAACGTCCCGGTATTACGTGATTCCCCCCACCCCTTTTGTGACCTTCTGACCAGCAAAGCCACTTAAGGACCGTGTTATTCACTTAACAAATGCAACGGTTTCCCTTAACAACGGTGGCAAGCAAGGTTGCAAAACGGGGCAAAGCTCGCGTGGCGACTGTCTTGCACTTAGCATTTACCGTTTATAAAATATATTTATATGTATATGAAATCTTAATCTGTTCACCGCCCTGAGTCCTTTGGGAGAAGGGCAGTATAGAAATTCAATAAATAAAAATAAATAAAATAAATAGAAACAGTGGTCGTAAATTGAGGACCATCAGTGCTGTGGCAAAGCTGCTGCTTCTGAATTCTGAGCCTGTTCCAAGGAGCTAGAACCAGATACGGCTCGGAGATTTCATTCTGCGTTTCTCACCTAGGAGCCAGAAATTTTAAGACGTCCGGTTTCATTCCTTAAAATGTTGCGGTTATGGGGTTAAAAGTCACGATCAACAGTTTATTACAGAGGTGGGCCCTTTTATGACTTGTGGACTTCAATTCCCAGAATTCCTGAGCTAAAAAGTACTGGCTCAGGAATTCTGGGAGTTGAAATCCGGATTATTTTTTTTAAACATTTTTTTAAGATCGACTCAGCCTTCCATCCTTTATAAGGTGGGTAAATTGAGGACCCAGTTTGTTGGGGGCAATAAGCTGACTTTGTATAAATATAAATATAAATATACAAAAGTATGAAGGCTATTGCTTAACGCATTGTAAGCCGCCCTGAGTCTCCGGAGAAGGGCGGCATATAAATCAAATTAAAAAAAAAAAATAATTGCTAAGGTTGAAAAAAAAATTGCTTTTTTTTTGGTTTCCGTCAATGCCACCTGCCCTGGCATTTGTGAACCAAACACCCTCATGAATATTTGAAGAAACTCCAGCTGTTTGGGCACCAAGCCCTGTCCCGTTCCCCCCGTTCTCTCCCCCTCCCCCCGGGGTGCAGTCAGCCAGACGGGGCTGGCCAAGGTGACCGATGGATTTTTATTGCTTAGAAACTGATGTCCAAGGCCTGACAGCTGCTCAGTGGCTCCTGTTTCTTGCATTGGGGTTTTGAACTTGCAAAAAAGAGGCTCCAGCGAAGGGCTTTTTTTTTTCCCCACCCCTGCCCTGGCATCCGGATTTTGTGGGATGTTTTAAGAAAAAGACGGACGGGGGATGTCGGATTTGGAAAAGTTTTACAGGGGATAGAATGGGAGAATTAGACCAGTTTAAATCCTACAAGTGTAAATTGAAGTTGGCCGCATAAAGATTCCTTATACCAGTGATGGCTAACCTTTTCTTCCTTGGCTGCCAGAAAAGTGCATGCTATTGTGCGTGCTAATACCCATAATGTAATGTCCCCCCTGCGCATATGTGCGCGACCCCCCCACTCCTCTTTTGTTTCCTACGGGAGGGGCCAATCACCTCCAAGGTGTGGCTTTACTCCCAAGTCGACCCTGCTTTCTGAGTTATTGTCATCTTCTGGCAGCTCTGTCCATGCGCGCACTGGGAACAGGCTCCAGCTTTTCCTCTGCCTCGCTGCTGTCTAGCTTCCTCTCTGCCTCCGACGGCAGAGCCCTTGTCCGAACCGGGGGCGGGGGGGCTTTGGCAAGTCATTCGTTTCAAGAGCGGAAAGTTCTGCTCGTGACTGTAAGAGACTCTGTGCCAAGTTTTGCCTTGCCCTGCGTTTGGAAACTATTGGCATGGCAGCTTTCCAAGCGAGATAAGGTCTGTGTTGATAAGTATTCCTCTGAAAGACTGTTCGGACAGGCCTTGCTGACGGTGAAGGAAAGGGATTCACAGTCACGTAAATAAAAAGGGTTTTGCTGGGATCAAGTCTCTGCTTTGTTGTTTCTAGGTTAAGACAGAAAATGGTACCGTGTCCCCCCACCAAAAAAAAAGTCTAAGGAACTTTTTTCCTTCCCATTTCCCCATTCTCATCAGCCAGGATCTACAGCTCCCTGCTTTGTCGCTTCTCTTCCTGTTCCGAGAATAAAACAGGGCCATAAAGCAGACCAATTTACCGGTCTTAATTTGATCGGCTACATAAACTCCCTAATATAAACGACAAGGGTATCGAGAAAGCCACCGGAGCTGGGTTAAAAGCGTTAAAGCGACAGGAACCTCTTTCAAGTGGGGGATTCAGACCGGACACACCAAAGGGCAGAAACTGGGCATTTTAAAGCCCTCCCCCCTTTTTTTGGCTATCCCTGGCCATTAGAAATCAGAAATCAAATGTAAATAAATGTATGCCGTGTACGC
Organism: Coluber constrictor foxii; assembly: GCA_038048745.1. Taxonomy (NCBI): domain Eukaryota; kingdom Metazoa; phylum Chordata; class Lepidosauria; order Squamata; family Colubridae; genus Coluber; species Coluber constrictor. The sequence continues at coordinate 8,589,961 of CM075975.1, forward strand.
AGTGACCAGTAGAGAGAGTTCTCGGCTTAGAAGCCACAACTGAGCCCAACGTTTCCGTTGTCAAGCAAGGCGGTTGTTAAGCAGAATTTTGCCCCCTTTTACGACCTTTTCTTGCCCCGGTTGTTAAGGGAATCACTACAGTCGTAAACGGGGATCACGTCACATGACCCCGGGACTGTGCAACCATCATAAATATGAACCAGTGGCTGAACGTCTGAATTTTGATCACATCACTTACAGGGAGGCTGCAACGGTCGTTAAGTGTGTGAAAAAAATGGTCGTACGTCACTTTTTTCAGTGCCTTGTAACTTTGCTCACTACACGAAGGGATGTAAGTCGAGGACTACCTCTAGAAAGAAATCAAATGGCATCTTGACCGGCTGGACTTCAATTCCCCCATCACAGTAGCTTGGAGTCCAGCCCGGGTGGAAACGGGAAAGTTAACAGATTGACAGAGTTGGAAGGGACCTTGGAGGTCATCTAGTCCAACCCCACCCCACCCAACCAGGAGACCCTACATCATTTCTGGCAGATGGCAGTCCAGTCTCTTCTTGAAAGCTTCCAGGGATGAAGCTCCCACAACTTCCAAAGGCAACTTCGCTTCCATGGGTTGATTGCTCTCACTGTCAGGAAATTCCTCCTTATTTCCAGGTTGAATCTCTCCTTGGTCAGTTTCCATCCGTTCTTCCTTGTCTGGCCTTCAAAGGTGCTTTGGAGAATAGCTGGACCCCCTTCCTCCTCTCTGCGGCAGCCCCTCAAATATTGGAAGATGCTCTCCTGTCTCCCCTGGTCCTTCTCTTCACTAGACTAGCTTCAGTAGACTTATTTCAGACAAGTGGCTGTCCAATCTCTTCTTAAAAACCTCCAGCGATGGAGCTCCCACAACTTCTGGTAGCAAGCAGTTCCACTGGCTAATGGAATTTTCTGTCAGGAAATTTCTCCTGTATTTCCAGGTCGAATCTCTCCTTGGTCAGTTTCCATCAATTGTTCTCCGGGTGGCCTCAAAAGTCCCTAACTAACTAACTAACCCTAACCCTAACCCTAACCCTAACCCTGGATAGCTCAGCAGACTAATGCATTGTAATTTAACTCCAGCTGTCTGCAATTAGTAAGTTCGAATCTCCCCAGGCTCAAGGTTGGCTCAGCCTTCCATCCTTTCTAAGGTAGGTCAATTGAGGACCCAGTTTGTGGGGGCAATAAGCTGACTTTGTAAAATATACAAAAGAATGAAGGCTATTGCTTAATGCATTGTAAGCCGCCCTGAGTCTCCAGAGAAGGGTGGCATATAAATCAAATTTTTTAAAAAAAAGTATCCAGAAGATTTGCTGACCTTTTGTGGATAGAGGGAGGGACAGCTTTGATTAAACCCCGAATTACGCCCCCACCCCCAAAGGAAGCATTCGGGCTGCATAAGCAGTCTTGAAAAGGTGAGTATGGGGGGTCTCCGGGAGGTCGGGCACTGAACAGGGTGAGCAAGATGACAGGCAGGGATGCAGATTCCAGTTACGCGTATTGTCTTGCGAGATGTGTGCATTTACCGAATCAGAGGCCCTTTGTTTCCAGCCGCCTCTGAAAGAGCAGCGAAACGGAGAGTCTGCCTATCAAAGACAATCCGAGCGGGCGGGGGGGGGGGGAAATCTTGCCTCAAATTGAATGCTTGGCAGGTGTGTGTGTGTGTGTGTGTGTGAACTCTGGTTGAATTCCATTTTAATTTGAGTGGTATTCGTTCAGGGAAAGGGCTGGGTGTTTGCATCGTGCCAAGCCGTGGATTAATGTATTTATTTATTTGTAAAAATTTACTAGCCGCCCATCTCGCCGCGCGGTAAAACTTTGGGCGGTTCAAATTATTATTAAAAGATAAAACCGCATCGTTTATAAATACAATACTATAAATCAGCGGTGGGTTTTAAATTTTTTTACTACCGGTTCTGTGCATGTGGCTTGGTGGGCGTGGCAGGGGAAGGATACTGTAAAATCTCCATTCCCACCCGACTCCAGGGGAAGGATACGGTAAAATCTCCATTCCCTCCCCACTCCAGGGGAAGGTTACTGCAAAATCCCCATTTCCTCCCAATCAGCTGGTACTTGGGAGGCAGAGAATAGATGGGGGCAGCAGGGCCTGTCAGAATTTTTACTACCGGTTCTCCGAACGACTCAAAACTTCCGCTACCAGTTCGCCAGAACTGGTCAGAACCTGCTGAAAAACCCACCTCTGCTATAAATACTATAAAATCAACTTAGTTAAAATGATGGGGGCAGGGAATATGATGAGGGGGGGAGAGAGGGGGAGTGGCCTGTTGTTAATCAATCAACTACACCCAACACGAAGCTCCGTCGTTGGCCCCCCCAAGCCAACGGGCAAAAACCAAGACTTTAAGCTCTCTCAAGAAGGTTGGAGCTGACCTCACTTAATCACGGTTCACTGAAGAGCCTGAAGTGGGATTGGCTTATCTTGCATCTCAGGGCCAGGATTCCCACAGCCGCAGCATGCCTTAGCACAATGCCTGAACCCAGCTAGAGCAGGGGGTCCCCAACAGGGGTGGGGTTCTCTGCCCGGGGGCTGGGTGGGCGTGGCCATGGTGGGTGTGGCCTAGCTGGCCTAGTCCTGAACCACGACTGGGGTAGTGGTGGTGGTTTGCTCTCCCCGGGCTCCGGAGGCTTTCCTTGAGCCTCCGGGAGGGTGAAAACAGCCTCCCCAGGCTCCGGAGGCCCTCTGGAGGCCAGAAACGGGCTTCCTGAACTTTTGGTAGGCCTGTTTTTCGCCCTCCCCGAGCTTCCGCATGTGCCTTGCACTTACCTACAGCCAAAACGAGCCCTGTGAGGACTCTGGGGAGGGGAGAGGAGGGGAGGGGTGGGTGGGGCCAGCCAGGAATGAGATTTGGGGGGTTCTCTGAACTGCACAGAATCTTAGCTAGAGGTTCCCCTGAAACCCTGCAAATCCCCAGCGGCCCACCCCTGGGCCGCAGCCCACTATGGGGCCTTGACCTCTCCGGAACCGAGCCAGAGAAGTGGTAGGTGAGCGCATGAACATCCCCATTTGCGTGATCGGCATGCGTGTCTGCCCGCCGCTCGTGCAAATAGACTTGTGGGCATGTGTGCATATGCCCATCGCTCAGCTCGCCCATCCCCTCTCCCCCCAGCCCACCCCCACCAGTCCACAAAGCCAGAAACGTTGGGGAACTTTAAGGTATCCTTGTTTTCCCTCTTCCTCATGATCTCCCAAGGACAATCTAGGGCTCAACGTAGAAACTTGACTCTTCCTGCAGGTCTAAAAGGCTTCACCCTGGGACGGCCAAAGGCACCGGGGGCCATGGCGACGGCGTCGCCGACAGCCGCCGTGGTGACCGCCACCGTGGTGACCACGGCGGCCGCCATGGACTTGCGCGACTGGATCTTCCTTTGCTACGGGCTGGTGGCCTTTTTGAGTGAGGTGATCGACAGCACGACCTGCCCTTCCGTCTGCCGGTGCGACAACGGTTTCATCTACTGCAACGACCGGGGCCTCACCTCCATCCCGGCTGACATTCCGGATGATGCCACCACCCTCTATCTACAGAATAATCAGATCAATAACGCGGGGATCCCTTCTAGTTTGAAGAAGAAACTCAACGTTCAGGTGAGCTGGACGAGAGGGGAATGAGGTGGAGAAGGAGGTTTAGAGGGCAATAATGATTCAGTTTCCGAGGGACCGTTGGCGCTCTCGGCACTTGGTGGTTTTCCTGCAGATGTTTCAGGTAACTTCATCAGTGCTAGAAGGACTGGGAGGAGAAAGAGAGGACTATGGTTTCCTTGCAAATGTTTCATGACCCAACTAGGTAACATCATCAATGCCGAATGGAGTGGAATTTGCTCTCATTTTCTATACTAGTGGCTTGCCCTGTCAGTTGTGCTGGTGGTGGGGTATTCTTGGTGGTTCCACAATTGAGCTGTAGTTTACCGTTAGCTTGCTTGTCTGAGTTGGTAGTTCCTTGATTGGGATATCAGTGGCATTTTATTGGGGTGTGTTAATCTCATGAGCAGAGACGAACGCCAAGATTAACCCTGGACCAACAACCAGGAAGCAGATCTCAAGAGTGGAGAGACAGAATGCTAGAGGCCTTCCGCTCTGTCCCCCCGCAAAATTCACTTCTAAAAACAAAGTTACCTTTGACAATCTAGAACCCTGCGTATTTCTAACTCAGGAACACTCAAGTCAAGTTTTCTAAATTGGGTGCCCTATAATCTTCTCCCTTTCCACCATGCTGAATGTCCGATTCCTTTGATTCCCGGCAGGTCATCTACCTCTACGAAAATGATCTGGACGAGTTCCCCATCAACCTGCCCCGCTCGCTGAAGGAGCTGCATCTGCAAGACAACAACGTCCGTACCATCGCCCGGGACTCCCTGGCCAGGATCCCTCTGCTGGAGAAGCTACACTTGGACGACAATTCCGTCTCCACCGTCAGCATCGAAGACGACGCCTTCGCCGACAGCACCCGCCTCAAGCTGCTCTTCCTTTCCCGCAACCATCTCAGCAGCATCCCTTCCGGGCTGCCGCGCACCCTGGAGGAACTTCGCTTGGATGACAATCGCATCTCCACCATTCCCCTCCACGCCTTCAAAGGCCTCAACAGCTTGCGGCGTTTGGTGCTGGATGGCAACCTGCTCGCCAACCAGCGCATCGCGGACGACACATTCAGCCGCCTGCAGAACCTCAGCGAGCTCTCGCTGGTGCGCAACTCCCTGGCAGCCCCGCCACTCAACCTGCCCAGTGCCCACCTGCAGAAGCTGTACCTACAGGACAACGCCATCAGCCACATCCCGTACAACACCCTTTCCAAGATGAGGGAACTGGAGAAGCTTGACCTGTCCAACAACAATCTGACCACCCTGCCCAAGGGCCTCTTTGATGACCTGGACAGCCTCTCCCAGCTCCTGCTGAGGAACAACCCGTGGTACTGCAGCTGTAACCTCATGTGGCTGAGGGACTGGGTCAAGGCCCGAGCGGCGGTGGTCAATGTCAGAGGACTGATGTGCCAAGGGCCTGACCGGGTCAGAGGGATGGCCATCAAAGACATCACCAACGAGATGGATGAATGCTTTGAAGTCAGCCAGCAGAGCAACTCGGCGGTGGCAGCCAAAACGACGGCCAGCAACGCTGCTGTCACCACCCCACAGGGCTCCCTCTTCACCCTCAAAGCCAAACGCCCAGGCATCCAGCTGCCCGATTCCAACATCGACTATCCGATGGCCACCGGGTCAGGAGCCAAAACGCTGGTGCTGAACGTCAAACCGTTGACCGCCGACAGCATCCGCATCAGCTGGAAGGCATCTCTCCCGGCGGCCTCTTTCCGCCTCAGCTGGTTGCGCCTGGGCCACAGCCCGGCCGTCGGCTCCATCACCGAGACACTGGTACAAGGCGACAAGACTGAGTATCTCCTGACCGCCCTGGAGCCCAAATCCACCTACATCATTTGCATGGTCACCATGGAGACGGGCAACACCTACATCCCTGATGAGAGTCCCGTGTGCGCCAAAGCCGAGACAGCCGACATGTACAGTCCCACCACCACCCTCAACCACGAGCAAAACCTGGACCCCATGGCTGGGCTGCCTCTAGCGGGGATCATTGGTGGGGCGGTGGCCTTGGTCTTCCTCTTCCTGGTCATGGCCGCCATTTGCTGGTACGTCCACCGGACCGGGGAGCTGCTGACGCGCGAGCGAGGCAGCCGGAAGAAGGACGACTACATGGAGTCGGGCACCAAGAAAGACAATTCCATCTTGGAGATCCGAGGGCCCGGCTTGCAAATGATCCCCATCAACCCTCACCGGGCGAAGGAAGAATACGTCATCCACACCATATTCCCCTCCAACGGAACCAGCCTTTACAAAAGTACCCACACAATTGGCTACGGCACAACTCGGGGATACAGAGAAGGGGGCATCCCAGATGTAGACTACGCCTATACATGATGCAAAGGTTTTCCCCTCCTTCCAGATGCATCGTGTCGCCCTCCCCTCTCGCGCCCACACTCCACACTCCTCCATTTTTACCCCCTTCCCAATTTCTCTCTCTCTTTCTCTCACACACACACACTCACACACAAACACACACAGAGATGCACACGCACACAGGTTTGGGCTTGGATCGGTTCTTTGGTTTGGGTGGTTTCATTTTTTTTTATTTTTTTGCCGAGAAGGAAAAGCAACGGCGAAACATGGACTTTATATTTTCTGAGCCGAACCTGCTGGAACCGAAAGGGAGGGGAAGGGGAAGTGAATTTTACAAACCAACCTTATTTTGTAGGGGAGGGGAAGGGGGGGAATAAAACCCTACACAGCGTACACAAAAGCAAGTTTTGAAAAGTAGATACGGAGGGGGACAAAAAGACCTAATTTATATTTAATATGCCAGATTTAAAACAAAAAACAAAGAAACGAAAAAGGAGCGATCGGGAGGAACAATCGTGAACGAACGTTCGGTTTTATTGGGGTTTTGTGGTGGGCCTTTTTCCCTGCGAGGGGGTCGAAGGGAACAGGGGGAAGATTCTAGAGGAAGGCAGAAATGACCCTGAGGATCAAAAAAGAAAATTGCTACCTGTCTTATCTTTCTTCCTGTATAAATCTTCTATTTTGTTCAGGGGTTAGATTATAAAAAAAAAGAAGAAAAGAAAGAAATATCGACACTCTTGTCGTGATGGCTAAAGTGTCAACTGTCTTGGAGAATGTGTGGGAAGATGGTTCTTGTTATGCACCCCATAATTCTGCTTTCCTTACAGGTTCTGGATTTATTGTGCAAAATCTGAGAAACAATACAGTTCGGGGGAGGTTCTGTCCCCCCCCTATTTTTTCTTGGGGGGGGGTCCTGAAAAGTCACTCTTTGTCACAACTCCGAGAACCTTCTCGCTGTCTTCTTCTGGTCAACGCGGCTTTGCAGATAAAGCTCTCCATCGTTACCTCCTTCTCACACCCAGCTATCTCTTGGGACAGTTATTCGAGACTCGTAGGAATAAACTCACGGTGTAGCTCTTGAGTTTTTAGCAAAAAAACAAAAACAAAAATCGAAAACGAAAAAAAGAAAGAAACTGATGTGTGAAGATGGGACAGGCCAGCAGCGTCTTCCAACCAGCAAGATAATCAAACCTTCCATGGGTGGGTGGGTGGGTGGGGGAGATGAGGGGCTCTGAATTCCCAACGAATCTCAGGTTCACAGGTGAATGGTTTTCAAGATGTTAAGGAAAGGGGGAGAGGAAGTGGGTTTTTTGCGGTCCAAAGCCTTTGGCATCCGCTCAAAAGACCAGCCAGGTTGTTCTCATTGCAATTTCCCAGGATGGTTCAGAAGTCTGTATTCTCTAACTTGGGGAGGGATATAAAGAAGTCCTAATTGTAGATCTAGAGATCCCTGAGAGTTGCCGTGATCTCCAGGCCACCTGAACTACAAGGATCCAGTCTCTTCCGTCCAACTTTGGGACTCATCAAACCGAATATTACAGCTACCTTCTCTCGTCTTTGAAGTTCTCGCGTTAGGAAGAGGAGCTTCAGGGTGAGGGGGAAACCCCACCTGGTTGCCATTTTCTCCACTGTACCAACCAATTTGGACCTCTCTCGGATTCAGGGCAGGGGCTCGTGTTTCGTGTTTTTTTTTCCTCCAGAGCGAATCCAGAGGCTCCCCAAAAAAAGAAAATGTAGAATTACTGAAGGAAAAAAGATCAGGAGGCTGAAAAGCCGGTTAGATTCAAAACAACTAGCTGTCTTGGGAAGAGTGGGGGAACTGCTTTATAATGAGGTTGCAAGTGAGGAAGATTAGTGAAGTTGAGAGCGATGGATTAAAGAGCAATCCAAGACTCAGAGTTATCTGTCAACACTTAACGGGATAAGGGAAGGGGCCTTCTAGCCCAACTTCCCTGCTTGAGCAAAAGCCAGGCCGGGCCTGAAAATGGCCAAAAAAATGACCCCAAAAACAGGCATACGTGCGCCAGCCAGCCAATCTTCGGGTTTCCGGTGCTCAGGCACGCGTACATGCATTCGTGTTCCGGTTTGGGCCCTCGGTGCCCAAAAGGTTCACCATCACTGCCCTAGACCATTCCAGATAAATAGACCATTTCAGACAAAGCGGCCACTGAAGTGGGACAAAGGACTTGCACGTTTGGCTTGACCTGTTGGATTTCGTGCGCACCGCTGACGAGAATGGGCCACGCACATGTGCAAGGTTCTGGAGTTTGGGCTTCTAGCATTACCAGGAGATTTTTAGTTGTGCAGAGGTGGCCAAGGACAATTAGGGAAGAGCATGGAAAGCCAAGGCTAAAACAGGCTGATGGACTGCTGGTCTGAGTCGCTGTAGGGATTGACCTTGGTTCTGACTAAACCCCAAGATGGCCCTTTTCCTGATCTACAGGTAGTCCTCGACTTACGACCACAAGGGAGCCCCAAATTTCTGCTGCTGAGTGAGACGCGCGTTGAGGGAGTTTTTGCTCCGTTTCACCACTTTTCTTGGTGCCGCGGTTAAGGGGGTCGCCGCAGGTGTTAAGTTAGTCACATGGTTGTTAAGCGAATCTGGCTTCTCCGTTGACTTGGCTATCAGAAGGGTCGCCAAAGGGGATCGCATGACTCCCGCGACCGTCGTAAAGATGAGTCCATTGCCAAGTTTCTGAACGGGACCGCAGGGATGGTCGTGAAGTGTGAAAAACGGTCCTGAGTCACTTTTCCCAGTGCCGTTGAAACTTCGGTCACGACATGAAATGTCGTAAGTCGAGGACTACTTATACTATCTCCAGATGTTTTCAGATGGGACTTAAACTCAGCATTCCTAGCGTGCCTGGCCAAATTTTCGAGATGTATAACCCAACATATCCGGAAGGGTAGGAATGGCTGGTAGAAAACAGTGAGGGTAGAAAGGACAGATAGAGAGAAACCAAGAGAGAGAGAGAGAGAGAGAGATTTTGAATGAAGGACAAAATGACCACTGCGGTCTCAATGGAAAGGGATCCTTTCGCCATCTCTCCCCCCCCCCCACTCCCACTCCCACTCGGAAAATAATATGCAATGCATAAATGAGAATTGGTAGAGAAAAATGCCAAGGGCTCCCATTGAAATCAAAGGCCCCATGGAAAGGGAAGACTGTCGTACAGTTTCAATGGGGGCCACTCATTTCTACAGAAAATGAGTACCACAAAGGCAGACATGGGTTGAAGGTCCCTGTCAGCCTTCCCACGTGTCCACGGATGGTGGCATCTAACCAGCTTGCAAAAAAAAAGGTGGCTCTGAAATAATCAGCACTCCCCTGACAAATTAAATCCAATTAAGGTGTCATTTAAACACCACACACAGCCTTGTGCGCATTACTGTGGGAGGAGGAAGAGAGAACACCCTTGGGTGAATACAAGGCTGCAAATTTTCAAAAAAATAAAAATAAAACCTTAAATTTCAAGTCAGTGGAATTAAGTAGCTGAGTGGGGGACTGAGAGGCAATAAAATCTGGGTTGGGAAGGAAACTTTTCCCCCTGAGAATTGCCTTCGTCAACAAGGCTTCCCTGACAGGCTGATAGCTCCAAATAGTGACAATTGTTCTGGGGAGGAGAGGAAAAATGACTACCTCCACAAAAATGTTAAAGTGACATGGAAGGGAAGAGAGGGGGGGAAAACATCTCCCTCGATTCACAATTGCCCGCGTTCAGAAAATGAGGAGAGGTCCAAAGGCAGCTTTAACGGACGCCTACATCGATTTCCCCTCTTCAATTTGCAACACTTTGTGGATGACTAGGACAGGAGCCTCCAAACCTGGCAATTTTAAGACTTGTGGACTTCGACATCCAGAATTCTCCAGCGAGCTGGGGAAATCTGGGCGTTGAAAGTCCACAAGTCTTAAAGCTACCAAGTTTGGAGATCCCTGGTAGGACTCCAATGTGCTCCTGGTAAGCTTATAATATTCCTTCTGCAATTTTTTTTTCCAAAGGCAATTGGGTTTTTCTCGTTTTGGTTTTTTTTTTCTTTGAAAACGCTTCCCTTGTCATCTAAGAAGCTTCTTCCATTCTAACTGGTGGGGAATGGAAGGGTTTATATATTTGAAAAGACCTTACAAATTGTTTTGTTGGGATTTTGGAGGAGCTTAAACTGGGATTTTAGCCAGGAGTTTAAGCATTTCAACTAACGGACTTTTAATGGCGCAGGAAAACACCTGAGATTTTAACTTTATATACTTACTTTTCGTAGGTTTTATGTGTGTTTTTCTTTAAGCCAGGTTTTTTCCTACGTAACCAAGATGTTTCTGCAAACCTTAGTGAATGTGAAAGTAGTGAATGTGATTTCACAAAAGTAGTGAATGTGATTTCACTCAACCAGGGTTTGCAGAAACATCTTGGTTACGTAGGAAAAACCTGGCTTAAAGAAAAACATTTGGGAATTGAAGTCCACCCATCTTAAAAGTGGCCAAGCTTTGAGAAATACTGCTCTAAAGACAGGTATCCATTCACCACCTTGCCGAGCCAATGATTTGGTTTTCAAGATGTAAGCAGCACCCCAAAATAAGTGGGTGAAGATGAAGGAATCCAGGGAAGTTCTATCGGGAAGAAGAGGAGGCTGGGTTGGCGAGCGCCTTGTTTTAAACACCCTCGGTGAGGAAAACACACAAACAAGCTGGGAGGAGGAGGAGGGAGAAGAAATGGCTGCAGGCTAGCTAATATTTATCCGCTAAACATCGCTTTGCATAATCAGGGCCTGGGACCCAAGGTGCTGCTCTCACCTCCTGCGAAGTGTAATTTTATTAAGTGCTTAACTCCGTACTCGGCACTTCACAAACAGAGATAATGTGAGCAGGCTCTCGGGGAGCTGGCGTTTAGCACAAGGCAAAGTCGAAATAAAATAAAAATAAAATAAAATGTAAAAATAAAACCCTACAACCCATGCTTCCCCCCCCCCCAAAATGCCTCTTCCTATCTCATTAATTCAGGTGATTTGACAGGGCGCCGGTATATGCCGGTGTTGGCCGTGGCAAGTGATTTGCAGCTCGTCTTGTAAAGTTTGCATTTTTATTTATTTTTATTTTGAGAACAGCAAGCTAGAGAAAAAGAGGCCCCGGGGCATCCAGAGGAATGGAAACATGCCTTTGTGCCCAACCTTCAGGGATAGTTGCATTTGAACCAAGATCAAGTTTTTTTATCAACCAATTATTTCTTTTATTAGGGCTACTACCGCTCCCAGCATCCGTTGTTCGTTGGCTAAGTTAGCTGGAGCCGAAAGGAGTCTGTTTGGGAGGGGCGTCACAGATCTGGATCAGGCAAAACATCCAATGGTTCCTTATTTCCCGGAGCAAGATACAGATAGTCCTTAACTTACAACCCATTCGTTTAGTGACCAAAGTTACAACGGCACTAAAAGAAGAAAAAAAATCACGTGACCGTCAACCGTCACGTGATCTAAATTCAACCGCTTGGCAAACAACTGGCTCGTAGTTATGACGGTCACAGTGTCCCCGGGGGAGGGGGTTGGGGGTGTCACGTGATCCCCTTTTGCAACCTTCTGACAAGCCAAGACAAATGGGGGAAGCCCAATTCGCTTAACGACGGTGTGACTAACTTAATACCTGCAGCGATTCCCTTAACTGTGGCACGAAAAGATCATAAAATGGGAGAGGGGGAGGAAACTCGCCGAACAACTGTCTTGCTTGGCAACAGAAATGTTGGGCTTAGTTGTCATAAATCGAGGACTGCCTGCACTCTTGATGTGAAGAACGAACAGGTTCCCCACAAAATTTTATTTAGAGAAGAAAAACTAAAGCAGGGGTATCCAGCAGAGTTGGGAAGACACAGAGAGGGAGGCAGGAAATCCAAAGGAGAGGGTGAGCAGGATGGGAGAGGGGGGGTGTCCTTATTAAAAACTCCCCCCACCCACCCTTTTGCAATCTGAATATTTCAAACATCCCCAGTAACCAGTGGTGGGTTCCTCCCGGTTCCGCCGAGCCAGTAGCAATGATGATACGATGTCACCGAACTGGTCAATAACACCTCCCGTGTTATTCTTACCTTTTATTTGGCCCCACCCCCAATCTATTGCTGCCTCCTGTGTCCCAGCTGAAGGGCTATAAGGAAAAAACCTGTTTAAACTCTTGCCGCCGGGGCTTCAAAGGGCTGCCCTACAGCTGATCAGTGATAAAAGGCAGTTTGGTGGTAGGCCAGTGCCTCCAAAAACAAATGGGTAGACCGATGCCTGTAAAAATAAATGGGTAGAGCAGTACAGCTCTGCAAATACTTAAAAGCCTGATAGACCAGTACATCTGCTAAATCCTAAAGAACTGTCACATGACCATCAAGCCACACCCACAAAATAAGCCACGCCCACAGAAGCCGTAGTAAAAAAATTTAGAACCTGGCCGACACTCACCAGTTTGCCCTGTCCGTCCCCATCAAAGCGAGCAGCTATTTTAGGCTTCCTGATGGCTTATAATGAGGGGAAAAAAAAGAGAATACAATGGACTCCCTTTTTCCACCTGCTTGTCTAAGATAACATTTTTGGGAAGAGACGAAGCTGGAAAACGCCTCCCGTTTCCGCCTTTCACGTCGTCTTTTCCATTCGGACATCGGCGCCCGAACAATTCGTTTCCCTTTCTTCCACCTTCTTGGCCCGTACCCCAAATCCCATTCTAAAAGTTTTAATCGGGGGTCATAAAATGCACTCTCCCCCCCGCCCCACCCCACAATGTCACTCCACCCCACGGACTGTCGATGCTCCAAAACCGTCTGTCCATCCATCAAACGTCCATCCACACACACACACACAAATATATATATGGCGGTTCCAATAATATGATCCCTGATGGCTGGCGACGAGCTAGCTTGTGATTGATGACTTGCCAATTAAAATCATAATTTAGGTCAGCCCCGTTTGTTGCATTCCTCCCAAATGCCCTCTGAGGGCCGGGGATTATGGAAAGTAGACTCCAGGGCCACAGGTTGAGGAAGTCCGCCCCAGCCTCGGATGCGCTTCTGTTCGCCCCTTGGCAAGGGTCTTATCGGTATTCGACAGGCGGGCTAAAATGTCTTTGTTCAAATGGTGTTTCAGTCCTGCGGCGTCAGCCTTTGGCATGAGATGGACGGTCTTGCTTGACAAACAGCCTTCTTTTTTTTTACAAAAAAATTTAAAAATGCCAAAGGTGGCACACCCTTCTTGGCAAAGCGGGGCTCCATTCGGCCTACCTCTCCGCAGAGAAGAGAATCCAGGAGCTGTTCGCAACGGTTCAATTTCTTTCTTTTTTTTATTTTAAGGCTCAGGAGAAGCACAAAAGGTGGCATTTGCTGATCAGGGAAACGCAGAAGGGCGACTTCTGAAAATAGCAAGGGCTGCGACACACAGGACTAGAAACTTGTCTCGAAAAAGACGCAGAGATGCATAGGAGCGCTTCTGTGAGTCTCCGAACCTTGTACCAAGCGTGACAGGTAGAGAAATTCGGTCTTGCCGCCCTGTTACGTCCCATTAGGATGGTTGAATTTTAATTTGGCCAGGAGTGGGAGGGGCAGTGTGTCCTTCCCAACTGTGGGTGAACTACAATTCCCAGCATCCTTCTCTATGGGCCTTCCTTGCTGGATTTATTGGAAGTGGCCAACCGAGTTAACATCTGCAGGGACACAAGCTTCCTCTGAATGTCCAAAGCAGACTTCTAGCCCTTTCTCAACCTTGGGAAATTTTAAGATGGGTGAGCCAACTCCCAGAATTCTCCAGACACTATTGCTGGCTGGGGAATTCTGGGAGTTGAAGTCCACTGATCTTAAAAGTTCCCAAGATGGTGAAACGCTGAATTCCTGTCCTGTAGCGCTGATAACATGGGGTAGACCAGCCCTTCCGCTTAGCCTGTGATCATCTATCTTCTGAAAATGGATTTGGCCTGGTTTGACTGGTCAACCTCTCCCCACATTCATCAGGTTCAGAAGGTCCAAGCCTTCTCCTCACTGTCCCCATAGCAGGTCCTCCTCCAGGGCACTCCTGGATATTGAGAAGGAGGGACTCAAAACCTGTGTGACTCAGACCGGTAGTCCAACTGGTACCTTTGAGGATGGAAACCATCTTCCAAGGGATCAACCATCCAGTGCCAGCAGCCAACGTGGTGGTTACAGATGGAAGGAACTAGCGTTAAGGAACAAATATGAAAGATGTTCTTGTTCTCTACAAGATAATGGTGGGGAAAGCCAGGTGGCTTACAGATCTTTGGCTTCTAGTTCAAAGCAACTTCTCTTGACCGCAAAGGGTGCCCGTCGAGGCGGGGTTGATGTAATCTGTCAAGTCAAAGGGTGTCCTTTCATTGGGCGGGACCTCCTTTCCTAGAGCTCCAGGGTCAGGTTGAGAAAGAAAAAAGGGGGAATGCTGAGGAACACCAAGAGCTGGAGATGTTCTCCAACACAGACAGGACTAACCCAGTTTTTGTCCAGAATATCTACACAGAACAATCCTGATTGCTGGTTTGTTGAATTCTACCCTTCTGGGAGGTATTTGACGATTGCCCACGAGATGGTCCCTCAAAGAATTCTCTGGATATGGCCTCAACTCCAAAGGGACCATCTCCATCTTAGTTTCTTCAGCTGTCTTCTCATCCACCCTTAAGTGAACTGCGCACAGCCCTGCTTGCATGTTCTGGTGGGTGAAAATTCAAGAGTTGCCCAACCTGATGTTCCTTGGGTCATCTGAGAGTTCCAGGTTGTCCAGAAGTCCTTACCTTGAGTGGAGATGCCTTTATTAGACCCACAGATGAACTTTCTGAAGCCAACCCATGAAGTTCCTATCAAGATGCGGCTGGTTGTAACTTTCCCAAGTCTCTTGATTCCTCCCAACAGAATTGGATTTACGGAAGCCAAGGCAGATGCCCTGACTTCCAAGAAACGGAAAAAAAAAGAGAGAACCATCGTTTTTTTCCCATCATCCCTGATTTGAGAACAGCTAAAGGTTTTCAGCAAAAGGTATAGACTTAGCCCCAGCGAGCGGTGGAAATGGCGATAATGAGAGACTCCTGTTGAAAAGAGAGAGGACATCAGTGGCCACATGGGATTTAATCTAAAGGTTTTTTTTTAAAAGAAAAAGCCTTTTGAAAAACTGTCCGGGATCACTGTTGGCCAGCATCATTTTAAAAAAAAAAAAGACAATTTGGGATAAGGAAACTTTGTCCCGTTCACCACTGCCTCTCTCTCGTTCCAGCTATTCTTGCACCAGTTCCCAAGCAGAGTCTCCATTCTGAACTCTCTACAGCCAAACTAAGGGTGTTTATTATATTTTTCTGTTGAAAAAAACCCTCCTCACCCCCCTTCCTCTTTTCTTGACTTCAGAGAAACCAAAGTGCTCTCTTTGGCACAACCTTTGGCCTCCGCCTCCTCCTCCTCCTCTTCCTCCTCCTCGTTTTAGGTGCCTTGAAAATTTTCAAATGTTTAAAAAAAAAATATGAATGTCTCGCAAATTCTCTTAGTCCTTTTTTTCCTCCCCTCCGTTTTTCATAGAAAAACAAAAAAAAAAGTACAAGTTTAAAAAATTAATTATTAAAAATAAAGAAACAAAAAAAAAAGCAAAGTGTTTTTCCTTATTTGGGGCGGTAGGGGTGAGGGGAATAAAATTGGGGAAAGTTTAATTTTGACAATCAGTTTCATGATAGGACTAGGCACAAACTCAGGTGGCCTTCTGGTGGGAATTGTTAAGCGCCCAAATTTTGCTAGATTCATCTGTCATCATTTTAGACAGGGGTCACATTAAAACAAGCCCGTCCATCAACTTTTGTTATGTAAGCCATGATCAGTTGGAATGACACAGTACACAAAGTCACAAACTTGAATCTGTAAATCACGGTGCCTTGGTTCATACTTGATTTTGGCTGTGTGGACTTTGAAATCCCAGAATTCCACTACCAGTTTGATCATTGATAAGTCTTCTGGAGATTGAAGGCCACATGCCTGGAAATGGCCAAGATTGGGAAATGCTACTTTCTAACCGTGAATGATTAAAAGTTGGTTGACTGCATTAACGCAACACACTGCGCAATAAATGTTGGAAGCACAACACCTGGGTTTGTAGTAATAATAATAATAATAACTTTATTGTCATTGTATGTGTAATCACCATATACCCGTACAACGAAATTCACTTAACACCCAAAGACCAGGTCCGACGCACATAACAATCCCCAAACACACTCCCACCCACCACAAATTCCCGGCCCTTAAACCACCCAAGCATCCACACAACAGACCAAGTCATGCTGTCCAACAGCTCACTGATGGTGGCCCTTTAGTTCTTGGTTGAGTGCAATTATAGCTCTGGGATAAAAACTATTCAGAAGATGGGTGGTCCGAGTTTTCATTGTTCTGTACCTTCTGCCAGAAGGCAACAGTCCAAAAAGATTGTGAGTAGGATGGGAAGAGTCTCGGAGAATGTTATGCAACTTTCTCAAAGAGTGAGATTCGAAGATGTCGTCCAGGGTTGGTAGCTGGAGCCCGATGATATTCTGGGCAGTTTTAATGATTCTCTGTAGATCTTTTTTGTCCGCTACAGAGCTGCCACCTTAATACTATTATTTAACCATGGCTTTCTGAGTAAATGCACACAGTATGCTAAATTGAGCTGGGGTGGCCCTTCTGGACATCTTCCTGAAGTGCTGAACTATGATTCCTAACCATGATTGTTACCATGATTGCTTCTTTTAACAGATTCATGTTAAATTATGAGCCTCGTGGCGCAAGTGGACTAAGTGCTGTTAAAGTAGCACTTAGTTGACAGCTGCCTGCAATTACTGCAAGTTCGAATCTCACCAGGCTCAAGGTTGACTCAGCCTTTCATCCTTTCGAGGTAGGTAAAATGAGGACCCGGATTGTGGGGGCAATAAGCTGACTTTGTAGAAACACCGCTTATGGGGGGCCGAAAGCCCTGCTAAGCAGTAGGGCTATTGCTTAATGCATTGTAAGCCGCCCTGGGTCTTCGGAGAAGGGCAGCATATAATTCAAACTAATAAATAATAAATAAATAAATAAATAAAATTACAGATCCCTGCAGAGGGAAGTCTAGCACCTCAGCAAGAAGCCGAAAAATTCTACCCCTGGTTCTTTTCCGTGTCTCTTTAAACTCCGATCCTAGTCACCGGCAAGCCTCACGCTCCAATTATTTTCTTGTAATTTGGGCCGAGTCTCCATTTTAAGGAGGTTGGGACAGTGGATCTCAAGTTGAATTTTTTTAAAAAAGATCGTGATGGAGGCGAGATTTGAACCAGGACCTCCAGCCAGCAGGCCCCGGAGGAGACAAAACTCAAGACTTCTCTGGGTTACTCAAGCCTGCCTCCTGGACTGTAATATCCCCCCTGGGGGGGCGGGAGGGTTGGGGAAATTATTTCCTGTCACTTTATAATGGTGGTTTCTGCTAAATTTAACATAAAACTCGAGTTCATTACTTTGGCATTAGACAGGCTCCAGGATTTTGCCCGCAGGTTAATGGATTTCTCCTGAGGATAAAAGTGCCATTTTTCAGCGGGAAGCCACGACAAGCAGGGCAAAGGGTAATGCCACCCCCTTGGGAGATGGAGGGTCTTTGGAGAAGGGGGGACTCTGGGTCTCTCTCAGCCTGCAAGGACGGTTGGGGTGAAGGCACAAGCCGACAAGAAGACAACAGCAAAACAAGCATCGCCTGTATCCCCTGGAGCATGCTAAGGCTTTCTTTTTTTAAAAAAAAAAATTCTCCTTGCTCTCCAAGCTGCTTGTGTGCGGGTTTATGGAAAGCGTGATGATGACGCCGCTTTATATTTAAACAATGCAAAACCATTAATTGGAAAGGATGCAGTAAGGAAAGGGGAAAGTTCGATACTTTAAGACACAAAAGCAGGTGAAAAACTAGGGTCTTCGGGAGGGGCTCCTAAAAGACAGGGCAAATTCGTGGCACAAAACTCGCAGCACCACCCCACCCAAAAAAACCCCAGCCAGAGTTAACCATCGAGTAACCTGGTCAGTTTCAGTACACGTAGCAAGTCCAGATCTGAAATGACCCCTTCCGGTTTTCTGTGGTTGAGGGTCCTAAAAGGTAAAAGGTAAAGGCTTCCCTCGCACATACGTGCTAGTCGTTCCCGACTCTAGGGGGCGCTGCTCATCTCCGTTTCAAAGCCGAAGAGCCAGTGCTGTCCGAAGATGTCTCCGTGGTCATGTGGCCGGCATGACTTAACACCAAAGGCACACGGAACGCTGTTCCCTTCCCACCAAAGGGGGTCCCTATTTTTCTACTTGCATTTTATTTTTTATCTGCTTTCGAACTGCTAGGTTGGCAGAAGCTGGGACAAGTCACGGGAGCTCACCCCGATACGCAGCACTAGGGATTCGAACTGCTGAACTGTCAACCTTTCGAACAACAAGCTCAGCGTCTTAACCACTGAGCCACCTAGCATGTCGAAAAAAATGATAATATAGGCACGACTTTTGAAGGGTCACCTTGAGATACCCCCCACCACCACCACCAAGGTTTGGGAAGCAACCCATAGAGATTTGAGGTTTCAGCTTGGACATCCGTGCCAGGGTTGATTGACACCCCAACCGAAACCAATTTTGTCGCTGCTTAGAGCAATATGAGAAGTTGGAGAATTTGGGATGGGTGGGGGGAAGCACAGAATCCTCCCTCCAACCCCAAAACGAACACCGTACATGCGTGCACATAAATAGTTGAGACTCAGAAACCAACTCCTTTTAATCCTCCTTATTTTGCTACCTGGCATGACAGAAGTATGTTACCAAAATAATTCATCGAACACAAGCTGCGTCTCAGCAAAAGTGTGTTATGCAACATCCGAGTTAGTAGGCGTGTTTGACCACATGCACATACCTCATGCAACAACGCAGCTTGTTCGAAATCCAATGCAACATTGCAGCTTGTTTGAAGTCCAATGCAACGTTGCAGCTTGTTCTAACACCCAATGCAACATTGCAGCTTCTTCTAACACCTAATGGAACACTGCAGCTTATTCTAACACTTAATGCAACATTGCACCTTATTCTAACACCCAATGCAAAATTCCATCGTGTTTTAACGCCCAATGCAACATTGCAGCTTGTTCTAAAGCCTCGTGTAGCATTGCAGTTTAACACCAAATTCATCATTGCACCTTGTTTTCACGTCAGGCCAAATCCTGGCCAACTCCCCCCTGCCCCCCCCCGCCCCCAAAAATCCATCAAGACCTCAGCCTCTCTTTTCTTCCGTTTTTTTACCGCTGTTTTTTTTCCTCTTGCCTGAGGGCATCTTGCCATTTGCTTTTTATAAACGCCGCTTTTATTTCTTCTCTAAGCCCACATTTATTGACCTACATCAACCCTTCCAAGGGCTGGGAGGGAGGGATCAGGCGCCTTCTCCTTTATTTTTAAATCTTAAAAATAAAACCCAAGGATGGAAAATTGGGGGTCGAGGAGGAGAGCGAGGGAGGGAGGGAGGGAGGTAGAAAAGATGGATATTAATTTGGGAAAGAGGTCAAGAATAGGCAAGAAAGAAAATGTACAGATTGAGTGTGTGTGTGTGTGTGTGTGTGTGTGTGTGTGTGTGTGTGTGTGCGCCCTGGATTTAGAGAACACATACACACACAAAAAAACACGCCTTCCTGAGTTAAGGTTTGGACTTCTGATTTAACAAGAGAAGGAAAGGCAGTCAGGAGGGCCTGGCTCTATTAATAACCCAGAATGCCAGCTCCGAGAGAAGACAGACTCATCTCACACCGAGGCACAGCTGGAAAAAAAAAACTGCTCCTGGGCCTCCCACAGCCCCCAAATGGATGGCAAAGCGCATCTTCTTAACAGCCTAATTCGTGCTCTGCTCAGGAAGCAGAAAACATCGGTAGTTAACCGATGCTGCTAAAACATCTGACCCAGATGGAGGCAGGCAGAGAGTAAGACGGAAAGGTGAGATTGTGTCCTCTGGCAACTGGGGTGTGTGTGGGGTGTGGGGTGTTTCTCAACCTTGGGAACTTGAAGAGGGGTGGACGGACTACAACTCCCACTGACTGGGGAATTCTGGGAGTGAAAAGTGTCAGAATAGATCTGGAAGCAGAGTTGGTATTCAGCCGGTTCAGACCGGTTCACCGGATTGCGGTTGCAGAAGTCGCGAGCGAGCGTGCCCATATACGGCGAACCGGTAGTAACATAATTTACCCATGGTGGTGCGACGGACTAAGTACTGTTATGTAACACTTAGCTGCCAGCTGCCTGCAATTAGTGCGAGTTCAAATCTCACCAGGCTCAAGGTTGACTCAGCCTTCCATCCTTCCGAGGAAGGTAAATTGAGGACCCGGATTGTGGGGGCAATAAACTGACTTTGTAGAAACACCGCTTAAGGGGGGCCAAAAGCCCTAATAAGCAGGTATATACAAAAGAATGAAGGCTATTGCTATAAGTGCATTGTAAGCCGCCCTGAACCACCAAGCTCAGAGAGCACCAAGGACCCCACAATTTCCTCCTCCTCCTTCTAGCACTGATGATGTTACTTAGTTGGGTCATGAAACGTTTGCAAGCTCAGAGAACCCTGAGGGCTCCTCATTTCAACCCTGAGCCTACAAATATTCTCCTTTAGAGAGGGCAGTGACAAGAGATTGTAAGAATTGCTGGGACGTCTCAAACCCAACCGACATATTTGAAAGTTCTGGATCTGGCTCCCCGCTTTATCCTCAGCACCCCGATCCAAGCACTGTTCTCCGATTGCTTGAGAGAAGGCCAGGATTTAACACTAGTCCTCGACTTACAGCCACCCCAGGGGCCAGAATCACCATTGCCAAGCACAGAGTTGGTTCCATGAGTCATGCATGATTTTTACGACTGTTTTTTTTTTCCCACGGTTCTCGAGCGAATCGCAGCGTTGTTAAGCGAATCGGGCTTCCCTGGTTGGCTTTTTTTTTTTTTTTGCTTTTCGGACGCCAGCGGTAAAGGTTGCAAATGGCGATCAGGGGTGCTGCCGCCGCAGTAAAAACAGGCCAAGGGCTGGGATTTTGATCGTCGTGACGGTCGTTAAGCGTGAGGATCAGTCCTAAGTCCCTTTTCTCAGTGCTTTGTAACTTCGGTCACTAAATGAGCTGTAAATCGAAGACTACCTACCAAAAAGAGACTAAAGAGCCTCAGATAGCTCAACAGGCTAAATAGCCTGTTATTAACATTCAGCTGTCTGCAATTATTGCAAGTTCGAGGCTCAAGGTTGACTCAGCCTTCCATCCTTTCTAAGGTGGGTCAATTGAGGACCCAGTTTGTGGGGGCAATAAGCTGACTTTGTATAAAATATACAAAAGGATGAAGGCTATTGCTTAACGCATTGTAAGCTGCCCTGAGTGTCCGGAGAAGGGCGGCATATAAATCTAATTAAAAATTTAAAAAAAATAAATTGAGGAATTGCTAATCCTGTTCTGTGGGCTGAAGTAGAATTTGTTGGATAGCACAGCTCTGCTGTTTAATCACAGTAGTAAAAGCCATATTTTCAGATCTCTACGGGGTGAAGAGGAGTCCCTGTGTATTTAAATCGCTTCTGGTCTCCCACTTTATTTTTTTAAAAAAAAACGCCCAAATCCTGGCTTCCTTTCAGCCCGCTGCTAAAATATGAAGCGCGCACAGCCTACAAACCAGCTTCAACTCCACGGAGGACACCAGCCATATGTCGAGCATATGGCTGAGCATTCAGCACAGATCAAGGGTGAAGTTTATGTGCCACTTCGGCCAGCGCTGCGCCAAATTTGCCAAAAAGGTGAGAGATTTTCAAAAGGGGGAGCGCGTGCATGGAGCGGTTTTGCTTTTTAAAGAAAGAAACGATCAATCCTAAAAGCCCAAACATTGGAAACATGAAACAGACCAAGCAGAACCAGAGATGTTCATCGTTTTAAATCAAGGGCGCCTAATAAAATAACACATCGTGCCATGTCTGGAGGGGAATTCTGGGAGCTGAAGTCCACCCATCTTAAACCAAGCTGGTTGGGGAATTCTGGGAGTTGAGGTCCACATATCTTAAAAGCACAGCTGGCTAGGGAAACCAGGAAGCCATTTTTTCAATGTCTTCCAATCTTCCAAACATCTGCATCTTTGGCTGAGGTGCCCAGAATGCCTAGTTTAATGAAAAGAAGGACTAGGGGAGACAGGATAGCAGTCTTCTGATATCTCAGGGGCTGTCCCAAAGAAGAGGGAGTCAAGCTATTCTCCAAAGCCCCTGAGGGCAGGACAAGAAGCAACGGGTGGAAACTAATCAAGGAGAGAAGCAACTTAGAACTAAGGAGAAATTTCCTGACAGTTAGAACAATTAATCAGTGGAACTACTTGCCACCAGAAGTTGTGAATGCTCCAACACTGCAAGTTTTTAATAAGATGTTGGATAACTATTTGTCTGAAGTGGTGTAGGGTTTCCTGCCTAAGCAGGGGGTTGGACTAGAAGACCTCCAAGGTCCCTTCCAACTCTGTTATTCTAATTTTTTTATTTTTAATTAGATTTATATGCCGCCCTTCTCCGGAGACTCAGGGTGGCTTACAATGCTTTAAGCAATAGCCTTCATACTTTTGTATATTTTATACAAAGTCAGCTTATTGCCCCCACAAACTGGGTCCTCAATTTACCTACCTTAGAAAGGATGGAAGGCTGAATCAACCTTGAGCCTGGTGAGATTTGAACTTACAGTAATTGCAGCCAGCTGGTGTTAATCACAATGCTTTAGACTGCTGAGCCACCAGGCCCCAATGAAATAAATGAACTGTGACCCTCCCTGAATGCAGAAGCCACAATTCCAGCAGTCTTGCAGCCGGTCTGGCTAACCGCTATGGCCGGGAAAGGCCCTTCATCACATCTGGAGGGTGACAATTCCTGTGCCCTTGCCTTAACACACACACACACCCCATTGGTGATACTGGCACCGTCGCACCGTCTCTTTATGGCCAGGAGGCTGCCTGCGGTGGGCAAAGGCAGTTACAGCCACCAGCTGCAGACCAAGACTTGCTAAGTGGGGTTTGCACCCTGCTAAAACAGCTGTCAGGCATGGCTCCGCTTAGCACTGCCAGAGCAGGCCTGACATGTTTGCTGGCAGCCTGGGGCAGGGATAGTGAGGGATCCCCGCTGCTCTTTGCATATGGTGCCTGCCTGGGATGATATCCGGCAGAAGGAAGCTTGTTGGTCTTAAAAAAAAAAAAAAAGGAGTTGGGGGAAAAGTAGCTGGAAAAAAAGGCCTTCCCTCAATTATGGGTTTGGCTGGTCTAGGGAAAAGAAGGACCAGGGGAGACAGGAGAGCATCTTCCAATATTTGAGGGGCTGCCCCAGAGAGGAGGAAGGGGGTCCAGCTATTCTCCAAAGCACCCGAAGGCCAGACAAGGAACAATGGATAGAAACTGATCAAGAAGAGATTCAATTTGGAAATAAGAAGGAACTTTCTGACAAGTGAGAACAATCAAACGATGGAACAGAAGTTGCCTTCAGAAGTTGTGAGAGTTTCATCCCTGGAGGCTTTCGAGAGGAGACTGGACTGCTATCGGTCAGAAATGCTGTAAGGTCTCCTGCTTGGGTGGAGAGGGCTGGACTAGATGACCTACAAGATCCCTTCCAACTCTGTTATTCTAGATGCAGGCTGATCCTCTATGCCCTCCCTCCTGCCAAGACTCCTCCCCGCAAAGCTGCTCTGCAAAGCATCTTAAGCTTCGTCTCTGTTAGCAGGAGGAAAATTGCCTTGGACAAAACCACTGCGGAATTCACTCTCGCGGCCAAGACGCGGGCAGGCAGGCCCACAGGCCGTTAATCGAATTTGGCTCTGCAGCCGAACAAAGGGGGGACATGCTCCGAATTTGGTTTGGATGCCAGAAGAGGGAAGATGAGTTCTAACATAAAGGGGTACCCGCCATGCCACAATTACAAGGGGCTGGGCATTCATTCATATATATATTTAATGACGCGGGAAAACATCCGAGATGTTAACTTTTTACATACACGCACCCACAAAAACTTGAGAAGACATATATGTGTCTCTGTGTCTGTGTGTGTGTGTGTGTGTGTAAAAACTTAACATCTCGGGTGTTTTCCCACGTTATTAAAAGTCTGTTAGTTGAAATGCTTAAAATCCTGGCTAAAATCCCAGTTTAAGATCCCTCCAAATCCCAACAAAACACTTTTAAGATCTTTTGAAACTCTGACAAAAATCTTAACCAACACTTTAAAAGTTTTCTTTTTGGCAACGTTTCGACAAGCTCTCTAACTTGTCATCATCGCCCCCCCCCTTTCAGTTTAGAAGCTGTCGGTATGCTGCGAGATCGGAGTTGTCGCTTTTCTATGTTCGCTTCATTATCCTAGCTGCAGCCTTACTAACTGCAGTTGAGAGTTAGTAATAGGGAACCAGAGAAAGCTGGGCCTTTAACACGCAGTCAGGCTGCAGCTAGGATAATGAAGCAGGAGAAAAAACTGCTGCCCTCCAGTCAAGACACAGAGTTGCAGGCTAACCAGCATATATCAGCAGCAGCGAACATCAAGCTGGGATTTTAGCTAGGATTTTAAGCATTTCAACTAACAGACTTTTAATGACGTGGGAAAACACCCGAGATTTTAACTTTTTACATATATATATATATATATATATATATATATATATATATATATGTTTGTATGTATGTATGTATGTATGTATGTATGTATGTATGTATGTTTTCTGAGGTTTTCGCGGGTGTTTGTATGTAGGTCTTTGGTTATTCGGGTCTTCTCCCGCGTAGAATTGGAAGTATCTTGGCGACGTTTCGACGAAGTCTCATTCGTCATCTTCAGGCTGGTGTTCTCGGCTTCGTGCTTCCTGGATCTCACATTGCTCCAGGAAGCACGAAGCCGAGAACACCAGCCTGAAGATGATGAATGAGACTTCATTGAAACGTCGCCAAGATACTTCCAATTCTACGCGGGAGAAGACCCAAATAACCAAAGACCTACATATACATACATACATATACATATACATATACATATACATATACATATACATATACATATACATATACATATACATATACATATACATATACATATACATATACATATACATATACATATATATATATATATATATATATATATATATATATATATATATATATATATATATATATGTTTTTGTAAGTCATCCTGGATCTCCACTAATGGAGGAGATATCACAAATCTCCAATTTTTTTGCCTTTCAGCCCAATCTCATGGGCCATCCAGACAGTGTAATATAGCCGACAAGCTATTTTCTATATTTTTAATATTTTTGCTGATAATTATAAATAAATAAGGGAGGCTGTTATAGATCTATTTCGAGCTTATTGGCTCTCGTCAGACAGTCATACCCTTTACTGGGATTTGAACCTGCCTTACAAGCAGACTGCCCAGGTTCAAATCCCAGTAAAGGGTATGACTGTCTGACGAGAGCCAATAAGCTCGAAATAGATCTATAACAGCCTCCCTTATTTATTTATAATTATCAGCAAAAATATTAAAAATATATATATATATATATATACTTTGCTCCTAGAAGCACGAAGCCGAGAATATTACAGTGCACACACACACAAACTGAGTCCTTTATTATTATTATTATTATTATTATTATTATTATTATTATTATTATTATTATTATTATTATTATTATTATTACCCGGGCATTCATGGTGAGAGGGGGAGCCAAATTAAGGTTAAACCGTGGAAAAGCAGAGAAAAAAAAACTCTCCAAGCTGGCTGAATATATTGTATGTGACTGTATTGGATTTTGATTAGGGGGTGCGTGTATAAACTCTTGTTGTGTGTTGTTAGGTGCCCAGAGCCACTTGGCGAACAGGCAGTCGTATAAACTGAAGAGATAAAAATAAATAAAACAGGTTACACAAAGCTTCCAAACGGATGGGATTTTTTGGGAGGGGGGAAAAAAATTCAAAGAAGCTGGCCTGGTTTTTAAAACTCTTCCAATATCTGCCTGAAATCTTTCCGCAAATCCGATCAGGGGTCATCGTATTCTTTGGGGGAACTGAATGGATAAATATAAGGAAACACCAGATTTTGGGGCCCCAGTCCAGCTACAATCAGAAGATTCTTATTTATCGGCTACGATTCCAGGCTGGCCAACGAAGCCGGTCCCCCTAGGCAGTGTACAAATCCTATAAAAATATAATGCAAAAATAAACCAAGCATTCAAAGGGACGAAGGGATTCAGAGTACAGCTGCTCCCGAATCAGCTGCCCAATTGTAAAGGGAGGAGAAAAACCCCCCAATTATGACATTATGCATTATCTTACATTATTACAAGAGCCGTGTTGGTTATCCATATTTTTCTGGGTGCAATTCAAGGAACTGGTTATTACCTAGCAAGCCCTGTTATCAGTCAGGTTCTGGGCACCTTAAGATCCTCTATTCTGGGTACTGATAGTCCTCGACTTACAACCATTCGTTTATTGGCCAACAACAAGGGGAAAAAAGTGACTTTCGTCGTAACTTACGACCTATGCAGCATCCTCCAGGGTCACGTGATCAAAATTCAGGGCGCTTTGGGAACTGACTCATACTTGTGACGGTCGCAGTCATGTCAAGGGGTCACATGATCCCCTTTTGGGAGCAAAGTCCACGAGGAAGCCAGATTCACTTACCAACCGTGTGGCTTAACAGCTGCAGCGGTTCACTTAACAATGGTGGCGAGAAAGGTCGTACAATGGGGCAAAACTCCCTTATGAGCTGTGGTGGCGCAGTGGTTAGAATGCGGTACTGCAGGCTACGTCTGCTGATCACCGGCTGCCAGCTGTTTGGCAGATCAAATCTCACCAGGCTCAAGGTTGACTCAGCCTTCCGTCCTTCCGAGGTGGGTAAAATGAGAACCCAGATTGGTGGACAGGCAAGACGGCTGATTCTTTAAACTGCATAGAGAGGGCTGGAAAAGGACTCTGAAGCGGTATATACATCTAAGTGCTCTTGCTATTAACAAATGTCTCACTTAACAACATAAGTTTTGGGCTCAATGGTGGTCTCAAGTCCAGGACTACCTGAGCAATCTATTGTTCAGATGCTTATCTTCTCCACCATGGCCCCTAAAATACGCCGCCCAGCCTCCAGCTAGAGCAAATGCAATAAATAAAATAAACAAAGAGCTAAAAAGGAGAGAAAGAAAAAACTAGAAAAAACACAGATGGCAAGAGAGGAACATGAAACACCAGAGAAATCTCGCCAACTACTGATAATGTGGTAGCTAAAAGGTAAAGGTTCCCCTCGCACATATGTGCCAGTCGTTCCCGACTCTAGGGGGCGATGCTCCTCTCCATTTCAAAGCCGAAGAGCCAGCACTGTCCGAAGACGTCTCCGTGGTCATGTGGCCGGCATGACTCAACGCCAAAGGCGCACGGAACGCTGTTCCCTTCCCACCAAAGGGGGTCCCTTTTTTTCTACTTGCATTTTTTACCTGCTTTCGAACTGCTAGGTTGGCAGAAGCTGGGACAAGTCTCACCCTGTTATGCAGATTACACTAGGGATTCGAACCTTTCGATCGACTAGCTCAGTGTCTTAGCCACTGAGCCATCGCATCCCCTAATGTGGTAGCTAGCTATTTCAAAAAAAAAACCCATAATAGATTTGGGCAGCCCAGAAAGAGGGTTATCAGCAGATATCCACTTAATGCACGACTGCTGCATTTTCCACTGGCATCGGTTGGATTTTTCTGCCCCAGGGGTCAAAATAATTCCTCTCGCCTTAGGGAACAGCAGGCCTTGATTCAGGGGAGCGAGGATATCACTTATTTCTTTGCCTCGGGGAAGCCTCCCCCAAAACACCCAGCGAGGAACAAGAGGGAGACATTAAGTTAAATTCACATCAGAGACATCCCTTGTGGGGGGAAAAAAGTGTGTGGAATGAGCCTGGGGGGGCCGAGGAGTTAATATGCTGGAATAGCTAAAGCCTCCACCAGGCCTCCAGGTTGCCTGTGCGCCCCCCCCCCCAGATACATGACTTGGTGGTCCCCAGAAATCTTGCAAAGTTTTATTTATTTATTAAGAAGATTGATAGGAGTGCCCAGCTCACTCACGGTGACTCAGGGAGAGGAGGTGGGGGCTTACAAAAACTAATTTGGACAACAATCCAACCAACTGCATGATGGGCTCCATCCGTGTCACTTTGGGGTCCCCAGGCCTGCTGACAAAACCACGTCCTACAGGGGCCCATTTGGAACACAGAATACAGAATTTACCCATAGCGGTAGTCCTCAACATACGCCGATCGGAACCTGAATTTCTGTTGTGAAGCAAGGCACGACTTGGGCCCAATGGTGGGGATTTTTCACCACAGTAATTCAGCAAATCGCTATCTATTTTCCTTCCTTCCCTTCCTTCCTTCCTTCCTTCCTTCCTTCCTTCCTTCCTTCCTTCCTTCCTTCCTTCCTTCCTTCCTTCCTTCCTTTCCTTCCTTCTTGTTTCCTTCTTTCCTTCCTTCTTGTTTCCTTCTTTCTTTCTTTCCTTCCTTCCTTCCTTCTTGTTTCCTTCCTTCCTTCCTTTCCTTCCTTCCTTCCTTCCTTCTTGTTTCCTTCTTTCTTTCTTTCCTTCCTTCCTTCCTTCTTGTTTCCTTCTTTCCTTCCTTGTTTCCTTCCTTCCCTTCCTTCCTTCCTTCTTGTTTCCTTCTTTCCTTCCTTCTTTCCTTCTTGTTTCCTTCCTTCCTTCCTTTCCTTCCTTCCTTCCTTCCTTCTTGTTTCCTTCTTTCCTTCCTTCTTGTTTCCTTCTTTCTTTCTTTCCTTCCTTCCTTCCTTCTTGTTTCCTTCCTTCCTTCCTTTCCTTCCTTCCTTCCTTCCTTCTTGTTTCCTTCTTTCCTTCCTTGTTTCCTTCCTTCCCTTCCTTCCTTCCTTCTTGTTTCCTTCTTTCCTTCCTTCTTTCCTTCTTGTTTCCTTCCTTCCTTCCTTTCCTTCCTTCCTTCCTTCCTTCTTGTTTCCTTCTTTCCTTCCTTGTTTCCTTCCTTCCCTTCCTTCCTTCCTTCTTGTTTCCTTCCTTCCTTCCTTTCCTTCCTTCTTGTTTCCTTGTTTCCTTCCTTCTTGTTTCCTTCCTTCCCTTCCTTCCTTCCTTCTTGTTTCCTTCCTTCCCTTCCTTCCTTCTTGTTTCCTTGTTTCCTTCCTTCTTGTTTCCTTCCTTCCTATTTCCTTCCTTCCTTCCTTTTTGTTTCCTTCTTTCCTTCCTTCTTGTTTCCTTCCTTCCCTTCTTTCCTTCTTTCTTGTTTCTTTCCTTCCTTCCTTCCTTCCTTCCTTCCTTCCTTCCTTCCTTCTTGTTTCCTTCTTTCTTTCTTTCCTTCCTTCCTTCCTTCTTGTTTCCTTCTTTCCTTCCTTGTTTCCTTCCTTCCCTTCCTTCCTTCCTTCTTGTTTCCTTCTTTCCTTCCTTCTTTCCTTCTTGTTTCCTTCCTTCCTTCCTTTCCTTCCTTCCTTCCTTCCTTCTTGTTTCCTTCTTTCCTTCCTTCTTGTTTCCTTCTTTCTTTCTTTCCTTCCTTCCTTCCTTCTTGTTTCCTTCCTTCCTTCCTTTCCTTCCTTCCTTCCTTCCTTCTTGTTTCCTTCTTTCCTTCCTTGTTTCCTTCCTTCCCTTCCTTCCTTCCTTCTTGTTTCCTTCTTTCCTTCCTTCTTTCCTTCTTGTTTCCTTCCTTCCTTCCTTTCCTTCCTTCCTTCCTTCCTTCTTGTTTCCTTCTTTCCTTCCTTGTTTCCTTCCTTCCCTTCCTTCCTTCCTTCTTGTTTCCTTCCTTCCTTCCTTTCCTTCCTTCTTGTTTCCTTGTTTCCTTCCTTCTTGTTTCCTTCCTTCCCTTCCTTCCTTCCTTCTTGTTTCCTTCCTTCCCTTCCTTCCTTCTTGTTTCCTTGTTTCCTTCCTTCTTGTTTCCTTCCTTCCTATTTCCTTCCTTCCTTCCTTTTTGTTTCCTTCTTTCCTTCCTTCTTGTTTCCTTCCTTCCCTTCTTTCCTTCTTTCTTGTTTCTTTCCTTCCTTCCTTCCTTCCTTCCTTCCTTCCTTCCTTCCTTCCTTCCCAGTGCTTAGAATGCAGGATGGCAGGCTAATTCTGCCCACTGCCAGCAGTTCGATCTTGACCGGCTCAAGGTTGACTCAGCCTTCCATCCTTCCGAGGTGGGTAAAATGAGGACCCAGATGGTTGGGGGCAAGAGGCTGACTCTGTAAACCGCTTAGAGAGGGCTGTAAGGCACTGTGAAGCGGTATATAAGTCTATATTATAGACTTATGGCAATGCTATTGCTATTGACATGTCCTTGGTAACTGCATGGTCAGCACCTCCAATCCTCAGGCCACGCTTCCAAATCCTCACTAGCAGGGCCTGGCCCCTCCGTCCCACCCCCAAAACCTGCCCTGCAAGGGTTACTTAATGCACTTCCAACCTCCCTGTGAAATATCGTCTGGCGGCAACCATAAAAGGGAGCCGAGACAAGAGCCATCTGATTGGGGAAGCGCTCCCCATTTAAGCCTGGCGGATGCCTGCTGCAAATCTCTATTTTTATGGCGATTTTTATAGTCCAAAGGTGGAAAGAGACAAGAGGGGAGGGGAAGAGGGGAGGGGAGAGGGGGAGAAAAAAGAAAGGAGGAATAACTCACACTTATTGCTCTAAAAAAAGGGCCGTTTATGGCCATGGCAGGAGCTCTCTTTGAAGAAAGCTATGGGGAAGAAGAATATATCACACACACACACACACACATAATTTGTGTCCCTTTATTGTTTTTTACAAGTAACTTAAGGTGGTGAACATCTTCCTCTTCCTATTTTCTTCACAACTATAGGTGAGTTGGGCCGAGAGAGAAAGATTGGCTCAAAATCACCCAACCAGCATTCACAGCTAGAACTCACTGTCTCCTGGTGATTGGCCCAAAGTCGCCCAGCTGGCTTTCGTGCCTAAGGCGGGACTAGAACTCACTGTCTCCTGATGATTGGCCCAAAGTCACCCAGTTGGCTTTCGTGCCTAAGGTGGAACTAGAACTCACCGTCTCCTGGTGATTGGCCCAAAGTCTCCCAGTTGGCTTTCGTGCCTAAGGCGGGACTAGAACTCACCGTCTCCTGGTGATTGGCCCAAAGTCTCCCAGTTGGCTTTCGTGCCTAATGTGGAACTAGAACTCACCGTCTCCTGGTGATTGGCCCAAAGTCACCCAGCTGGCTTTCGTGCCTAAGGCGGGACTAGAACTCACCGTCTCCTGGTGATTGGCCCAAAGTCTCCCAGTTGGCTTTCGTGCCTAAGGTGGAACTAGAACTCACCGTCTCCTGGTGATTGGCCCAAAGTCACCCAGCTGGCTTTCGTGCCTAAGGCAGGACTAGAACTCACCGTCTCCTGGTGATTGGCCCAAAGTCACCCAGCTGGCTTTCGTGCCTAAGGCAGGACTAGAACTCACCGTCTCCTGGTGATTGGCCCAAAGTCACCCAGCTGGCTTTCGTGCCTAAGGCGGGACTAGAACTCACTGTCTCCTGGTGATTGGCCCAAAGTCACCCAGCTGGCTTTCGTGCCTAAGGCGGGACTAGAACTCACTGTCTCCTGGTGATTGGCCCAAAGTCACCCAGCTGGCTTTCATGCCTAAGGCGGGACTAGAACTCACTGTCTCCTGGTGATTGGCCCAAAGTCACCCAGCTGGCTTTCGTGCCTAAGGCAGGACTAGAACTCACTGTCTCCTGGTGATTGGCCCAAAGTCACCCATCCAGCTTTCATGCCTAAGTGTGGACTACAACTCCTGGTTTTTATCCTGGTGCCTTAATCACTAGATTAAACTGGCTATCCTAAGGCAAATCCGAGAGGATTTCTTTAGCCTTGGGGAAATCAACTCAAGTGCTATTCAATCTTTTGAGGACTGACTGGAGGATGGACCTCAGCAAAAGATGGTTAGCATCCCTCCTCTTGCCTAAGATCCTTCCCCCCCTCTTTTTTTTTTGGCTGATGCAACAGCCAGAAAGGAAGGGGCGCATCGGAGATGTGACGTGATTTCTTCCGCAGCAGTAACAGCAGTGAAAGTCTCAAACTCTTCCTCCAAACAGTGTTAATTTTTTATTTTTTATTTTTTGCTTCTAAGAATAACTGCATTAGCTACCGGAGACTTTAATCGTTGTCTCCACGGACTTGGCCAATTGCCTTGCCGCTTCAGCGACCGTATCGCAGGGACATCCCTGGGACGAATTCTGGAGGTTAATCAGGCCCTGCGATTAATTAGGCAGTTAATTAATGTCAGGTAATTAAGCGCTATTTCATTCTGTCAGTCCTGGACCGGTGGAATGGCAGCAAAAGCCACGGAGGCAGAATCTACTTCTCCGTTTTTTTGGCTTTGCGTGCCGGGAGTCAGGATGGGGAATTCCGGATTTGGGTGATATAGCCCCCTCCACCTGCCCCCCCCCCCACACACAAAATGGAAAAGGGATTGAAAAGAGGAGGTAGAGAACAAAGAGGAAATAAGTTTGAGGGGAGAACCAGTTTGGTCTGGTAATGAAGGCGCCAGGCTAGAGACCAGGGGATAGGGAGTTCTAGCCCCGCTTAGGCAAGGAAATCGGCTGGGTGACCCTTGAGTTAATCACCACGAGATGATGAGTTCTAGTCCCGCCTTAGGCATGAAAGCCAGCTGGGACAGTCCCTCCCTCTCAGCCGAACCTACCTCAGGAGGCCGTAGTTGTGGGGGAAATAGGAGGAAGAAGGAGTATTTGGCATGATTGGCACTTTGAATTATTATTGTTGTTGTTGTTATTATTATTAATAATAGCAGACAGTTTTTATTATTATTATTATTATTATTATTATTATTATTATTATTATTATTATTATTATTATTATTATTATTATCAGGCAATAATAAAAACAAAGTTCTCCATGGAAATTACTGAGCAATGAGATTCCAAAACTCTTTTTCAAAACCCAGATTTTTCTTTATTGTTCTACTAATCTCCTTCCTTCTTCCTTCCATCCATCTACCCATCCCTTCCCCTCTAATCCTTCCTTTCCTCCCTCCCTTCTCTCCCCTTTTCCTTCTTTCCTTTTGCTCCCCTTTCCTCTAATCCTTCCTTCCCTTCTGTCCCCTTTTTCTTTCTTTTTTCTTTCTTTTTCCTTTTTCCTTTCTTTCTCTCTCTCTCTCCTTCCTTCCTTCCCTTTCCTTCCCCTTTCCTCTAATCCTTCCCTCCCTTCTGTCCTCCTTTTCTCTTTCTTTTTCCTTTCTTTTTCTCTCCCTTTCTCCTTCCTTCCTTTTCCTCCCCTTTCCTCTAATCCTTCCCTCTCTTCTGTCCCCTTTTTCTTTCTTTCTTTTTTCTTTCTTTTTTCTTTTTCCTTTTCTCTCTCTCTCTCTCTCTCCTTCCTTCCTTTTCCTCCCCTTTCCTCTAATCCTTCCCTCTCTTCTGTCCCCTTTTTCTTTCTTTCTTTTTTCTTTCTTTTTCCTTTTTTCTTTTCTCTCTCTCTCTCTCTCCTTCCTTCCTTCCCTTTCCTTCCCCTTCCCTCTAATTCTTCCCATCTTCTGTCCCCCTTTTCTCTTTCTTTTTCTTTCTTTTTCCTTTCTTTCTTTTTCTCTCTCCCCCACTTTCTCCTTCCTTCCTTCCTTCCATCCATCCATCCATCCATCAAGCCAATGTATTGCCATAGTTCCCTTTTGCCAAACGCAGGGAAGCACCCTTCCAGTTTTCAGCCACTATAGTTACAGGTGGCTCCATCCCAAAAGAAATTCAGGCGAAGCTGCCCCCCCAAATGCTCCCTGCTCAGCCAATTCTGCGAATCCTGCTGACTACAGCTTTGCCAACTGACCAGCGATAAATAAACCAGGGTTTTTTTAGGGCGACGCGCGAGCCCCGTGGAGAAGTTCCCCTTCTAAAGAGACGTCCCCGTAGCCCTTTTTTTTAAGTGTGAGGCCAGCTGCTGGGAAGAGAGGTCAACACAACCAAACGAGGCCAGCCCACCCTGGGCTTCCTAAGCAGCAGCTCGGATTGTGTTCCAGCTTTGCTGGCGGCTAACGTCCCGCCAGCAATTGGACCGCTGGAGTGACAGATGCGTCGATTTGCGTTGACAATTTGCCACTCTAATAGCTGCCTGGAGCTTTTGCCTCCCTCACTTGGCGGGCTGATAACCGTGGCCGGCGATTGGTAATGCCAAAGTAACGCAGGCACTCAATCCATCCATCTCTCCATAAAACGCCCAGCTGGGAGAACACAACGCCAATCTTCCTACCAGCCGGTCCCCCACAGCGCCTTAACTCTGAGAAAGGAAGAGAGAGAGGGAGGCAGGGAGAGAGAGAGAGAAGAGTAGAGTAGAGTAGAACAGAACAGAGAATGGAACAGAAATAGAAAAGAGAAGAGAAGAGAAGAGAAGAGAAGAGAAGAGAAGGGAAGGGAAGGGAAGGGAAGGGAAGGGAAGGGAAGGGAAGGGAAGGGAAGGGAAGGGAAGAATAGAATAGAATAAGAATAGAGTAAGAGTAAGAGTAAGAGTAAGAGTAAGAGTAAGAGTAAGAGTAAGAGTAAGAGTAAGAGTAAGAGTAAGAATAAGAATAAGAATAAGAATTAGAATTAGAATTAGAATTAGAATTAGAATTAGAATTAGAATTAGAATTATTAGAATGGAATGGAATGGAATGGAATGGAATGGAATAAAAAATGGAATGGAATAGAAAATTGAATAGAAAATGAAATAGAAAATGGAATGGAAAATGGAATGGAATGGAATGGAATGGAATGGAATGGAATGGAATGGAATGGAATGGAATGGAATGGAATGGAATGGAATGGAATAGAATAGAATAGAATAGAATAGAATAGAATAGAATAGAATAGAATAGAATAGAATAGAAAAATGGAAGAGAAATAGAAATGAGAAGAGAAGAATTAGAATTCGAATGGAATGGAATGGAATGGAATGGAATGGAATGGAATGCAGAGTAGAGTAGAGTAGAACAGAACAGAGAATGGAACAGAAATAGAAATAAGAAGAGAAGAGAAGAGAAGAGAAGAGAAGAGAAGAGAAGAGAAGAGAAGAGAAGAGAAGAGAAGAGAGATGGATGATCCTGCAAGGACCACATCAGGTTGAAAGCTACTCAGGTGACCCAACAAAAAAGATGCCAGGGGATGGAAGGAGAAGCACCCAGTACAATTCCAGTCCAGATCTCGCAATCTGGAGGCTAAACCATCAATGAAGAGTTGAGGGAGCTAGGTATGTCCAGTCTAAGGAAGAGAAGGATTAGGGGAGACATGCTAGCACTCTTCTGATACTTGAGAGGGGATGCCACAAAGAAGGGGGGGCCGATTCTCCAAAGAATCGGAGGACAGTAAAAGGGAGCCACAGATGGAAACTTATTAAGGAAAGATTTCAATCAGCAGATAAAAACACACAGACAAAATCTCGCCACCTGCGATATAATTTTGACATTGTTCAGGTAGTCCTCGACTTACAACAGTTTGTTCAAAGTTACAGCTTTGGGGGGGAAAAAGGGACTTTTAACTGTTAGAATAGAATTGAATTTTTTTTATTGGCCAAGTGCGATTGGACACAAAAAGGAATTTGTCTTTGGTGCATATGCTCACACTTACGACCATTGGCAGCATCCCCAGGGTCACAGGATCAACATTCGGACGCTCGGCAAACTGACTCATATTTATAACTACTGCAGTGAGCCACTTAACTGCAGAAAGAAAGGTCGTAGCATGGGGCAAAACTTAACTCACTTAACAAATGTCGTGCTTAGCAAGACATTTTTTTTTGCTCAGTTGTGGTCGTAAGATGAGGACTACCTTGTGTATGCTCACAGGAATTATTCTGTCCAAAACCCGTGCACGAAACTTTCTAATTGCTTGCCTGTACGGTTTTCTTTTTTTTTAAATCATCAATACAGTAGAAATGAAAACTATTTACAATTTTTACAATGTATAATATTGAAGTATATCGATGCCTTGCTGGCTACATAGGCTGGCGCTCCGGGAAGTGTTAACCACACATCTGGTGTCTGTATGAGCTTTGAGACCATGATTGTGTTAGATTTCTGTCACGGAGACAAGGTCAAAAGGAAATAAACACCCTGCTTGCTTGGTTAAGCTGCCACAGACCACCCTGCTTGACGAATCTCTTGCAAACCTACAAATTGGATTGCATCAAAGCAAGGAAAGAAAACATCACGGCTGCTAGGGGGGGTTTTTTTTGTTGTTGTTTTTTTCACAGCTAGGAAATAAAATTGGATTGTCAGGTAACCTTAATTTACATTCAACTGTACCTATGAATTAAGGACATACGGACATTGTGATGTACAAGGAAAGAGTGATGAAGCACCCGCCCCCCAAAAAAACACAAACTCGTTAGCGAAGACTTATAAACAACGCTAATAAAACCCCTGCTGATTTATTTGCGATGGCGAAATTCAAAGCGGAATCAAATGCTGAATTCTGATGCTTTGGCGGCCCCCAGTGTTCGCGGCGAGCAACAGCACTAGGTCTTTGCTGAGTCAACGACGGTATATCGTATTTCGGGCAGAATAGAATAGAATAGAATAACAAGAGTTGGAAGGGACCTTGGAGGTCTTCTAGTCCAACCCCCTGCCCAGGCAGGAAACCCTACACCACTTCAGACAAAGGGTTATCCAACCTCTTAAAACTTTCCAGTGTTGGGGCATTCACAAGTTCTGCAGGCAAGTTGCTCCACTTGTTAATGGTTCTCACTGTCAGGAAATTTCTCCTTAGTTCTAAGTTGCTTCTCTCCTTGATTAGTTTCCACCCATTGCTTCTTGTTCTACCCTCAGGTGCTTTGAAGAATAGTTTGACTCCCTCTTCTTTTGGGCAACCCCTGAGAAATTGGAAGACTGCTATCCTGTCTCCCCTCGTCCTTCTCTTCATCCAACTAGACATACCTAGTTCTTCATATGTTTTAGCCTCCAGTCCCCTCATCCTCTTTGTTGCTCTTCTCTGCACTCTTTCTAGTCTCCACACCTTTTTTACATCATGGCGACCAAAACTGAATGCAATATTCCAAGTGTGGTCTTACCAAGGCCTTATAAAGTGGTATTAACACTTCACGAAATTAAAAATCAGATCGTCTCTCAGTTGTGAAACCCGAGACAGATAACTAACTCTACATGGGGTTTTTTTCCCTACTTAAACAGCCATAATTTTCCTCCCTTTCTTCAAATCTTACATTGCAAATGCTACAGAATACAGGCGGTTTAAGCGAGCACTATTGGCACCAGCAACCTGGTCATTAAGTAAAAATGGTCGTTAAGTGAAACCACAACTGTGCTTGCAAATCTTCCTTCCGTTTTCTTTTGCTTTGCAGAAATGCAAAGGTCGTAAATGTGAGGCCTGGCTGCAAAGTTACTTTTTTCCTCACAGTTGTGGCCGCTAAACAAGGCAGTCGCAAAGGCTTTGACGGACTGCTTCTTTCAGAAAATGTCAGAGAGAAATACTCTTGAGGCAATAATAGAACCAATTATTTTTCCATCTCTCCCCCTCTGTTCTTCATATAGGCTAGATATCGGCAATCCGTATACGCGGCACCCATTTTAAAGAAATGCCCCTACGGACATACACTGCAGTGCTTGTTTCATTGTCGACTTCCAAACCACTGACACAAGCAAAAGAACTACTGACTCACTCACTCAAACAAGGCGGTATTCCTGCAGACGGAGAAAAATTAGTCTTGCCATAATCCCAGCAAGATCCATTTTGTAAAGGTTTTTCAGAAGTTAAAAGTTTCACGGAAACCTTGACTTTCGATGCCAATCACCCAAATTTTAAGCCATGCAACCAGCCACAGCAAATCTGGTTTTTAAAGAGTCTGAAGCACGAAAGTGATAGATCAATTTTTAAAATACCTTTGTTAAAATTAAAAATAAATAAATAAATACAAACCGATCCACCACACTGAATTAAAAAAAAAAAACCTGGTCACTTACCTTTTGGTCTGACCATCCAATTCCGAAGAATAGAAGCATTCAAAATTGGTCGTTTTATTTATTAACTTTGGGAAGGGGACAATACAATCACATGTATTTTTTCCCTGTTATTTATGACTGCATTTCCCCCCACTTCTTTGTCCTCTTAGCTTCTTTTCTATAGATATTCTGCCTTCCAAAGGCTTTAAAGGTTTCTACTGTGCGTATATACCTTTTCAAGCAGGCAGATTTTGACCTTTTCGGCCCTTGTGTAATTCACCAATTCCCAACCACAGCAATTTCCAACTGGGTGAACTTCAACTCCCAGAATTCCCCAGTCATTGATGAGAGAATTCTGGGAATTGAAGTCCATATATCTTAAAATTGCTAAGGTTGGGAAACAGAGACCTAACTACTTCAAGACGCTGTAAAGTTATTTTCTGCGACATCTACTGTACATATGCACACCATACACATGTATCCACAAATCTGACATATTTTTTTTTGCTTTTTCCCCATCCCTATGATAGTAGTTAGCTTAAAAACACTGCAAAGTTTGGACTGCAGAAATTGCAAAATCTTGCCAAGAGCAGGTCTCAAAACTTGGCCTCTTTAAGACTTGTGGACCAATTCCGGCTGGAGAATTCTGGGAGTTGAAGTCCACAAGTCTTAAACCTGCGAAGTTTGGAGACCCCTGGCCAAGAGCATGTCCGTTCCTTTTCTTCCGTTCTTAAACCCAAATGAGGAATGCAAAAATTGCATCTGCCACGATCAGCCGCCTTACAAAGTCAAAATCCACCGTTTACTCACCAGCATTGACGATCGCGTCAACCTCCAACTTGGTAATGTCTCCTCGGAAGAGGGAGATTTTCCCATTCAGATTATTATCCTTGGGATAAATGGTTTCTTCGGGTTGCTGGATCCGAGCGCCTGGCGTGAAAGGGGGGAAGAGATGAAGATGATGATGATGGGGGAATGAAGTTATTTCTCTGTCATTGATTTTAAAACAGCTTTAAAAACAAACAAAAAAAGACTTACTTTTGGCCATTTCTTTCCATGTGGGGATCTGCTTCAGTTTGATGAAATCTTTGGTGAAGTAATGTGGACGGCGCTGTTTATTGTTTAGTCCTTTCAGAAATGCTGAATGTGAAGATAAAGCGGGGGAGAAAGAAAAGAGTGGTTATTTACTGTGTATCAGTTAGAAAAGAATCACTTTTAAGCGATTGTATTGCAACTTCAAAAGAAAATGTTTTCAGTACCTAGAAGAGCTAGTTGGTGAAAAATTTTGCTTTTGGAGTGCTAAAATCTACAATTGAGCATATCCGGAGGCCAGCTAGTCCTTGTCTAGTGGAAGCAGCAATTCGGTCATTGAGCAAAGCAGTTGCTATGTGAAACAACAATTCTGTTTACAATCCAACTTCAGTCTTCCTTTGCTCAATAGACCTGGCAAGGTTGTCCATGCAAGGCCCTGGTTGCAAAGTTATTTTGTGACCGCCATTGTAAGTGTGAACTAAACAAGGCAGTCACTGAATGAGGACTACCAATGGCAGCTAGAGCCAGTTTAGTGTAGTGGTTAAGGTGCCAGCCTAGAAAGTTGGTGGCAGTGAGTTCTAGTCTCGTCTTAGCCATGAAAGTCAGCTGGTGACTTTGGGTCAGTCCCTCCTACCTCACAGGACTGTTGTGGGGAAAATGAGAGGAAAAAGGAATATTATGTATGTTCACCTCCTTGAGTTACCTATGAAGTAAAGAATACCCTATAGTTTTTATACTATGAAGTACACGTTATAGTCACCTATAAATTAAAAAAAAAACAGTTAGGATTGTGTATTATCTATTTTATTATTTCGCTCCTATTTTGTATAGGTTCTGTAGAATTTTATCTTCTTAATATTGTAAACTGCCCAGAGTTAGCTTGTGTAGGATGGGCTGTCAATAAATTTAATAAGAAAGAAGGAAGGGAGGAAGGGAGGAAAGGAGGGAGGGAGGAACGAAGGAAAGAAGGAAAGAAAGAAAACAAGAGAAAAGAAAGAAAAAAAGAAAAAAGGAAGGAAGGAAGGAAAGAAGGGAGGGAGGGAGGGACGAAAGGAAAGGAGAAAAAGAAAGAAAGAAAGAAAGAAAGAAAGAAAGAAAGAAAGAAAGAAAGAAAGAAAGAAAGAAAGAAGGGAGGGAGGGAGGGAGGGAGGGAGGGAGGGAGGGAGGGAGGGGATAGAAAGGAGAAAAAGAAAAAGGAAGGAAGAGAGAGAGAAAGAAAGAGAGAGAGAGAGAGAGAGAGAGAGAGAAAGAAAGAAAGAA
This sequence comes from Coluber constrictor foxii, assembly GCA_038048745.1. NCBI lineage: Eukaryota > Metazoa > Chordata > Lepidosauria > Squamata > Colubridae > Coluber > Coluber constrictor. The sequence continues at coordinate 8,630,027 of CM075975.1, forward strand.
AGAAAGAAAGAAAGAAAGAAAAGAAAGAAAGAAAGAAAGAAAAAAATATATAATAATACCCCTTACACAGCCAGTACAATACAACACACACAAGTTGCAGGAATGAGGAGATATTAAATACTTATGCTAACCTAAGCAGAGGTTTTTTGCAACACGGATGTGCAAAAACTGAGGAATTAACTTGCTCGGTGATACATGCAGTGTGTCACCAGACTGATCATAATCAACTCTTCTCAGAAATTGGAAATTTATTCCCAAAGAAACCCCTTCCTCAATGCCAACCTTGGGCACCAAACCACTTCCAGGCCTCCCCAGAAATATCCCAGCCCAGAGCCAGGGACACACAGGGCCATTTTCAAGTCCCCAATCAGCTCAGAAATGGACCATTTCTCTGCTCTCTTTGGGGAGCAAAACCAGCCTTGGAGAGAGGCCTGTTTTCTTAGGCCGGCCTTCTCCCAAAGCCCTTCAGAGGCTGGGCTCCTTTTCAACTGCTGGTCCTCAAACCCTTTCAAGGTTTTTTGGGGGGGTTTGTTTTTTGAAAAGCCCAGCTTTTTGCAAACAAACAAAAAAAAAGCACAAAAAAAAGGTCTTTCAAGAGGACATTTTCTCAAAGGATAGATGGCAGGCCTAGTCCAAGAGAGGGACCAGTCCCAGGCCGGTTGCTAGGCAACCGAGGCCCTGAGCATTCCATTGCCTGCTCATTGCAAATGGCAGCCTCTTTTTTATTTATTTTATTAAATTTAATTTAATACACTTGCCCATCTCTCTCTCTAAAAGCAATTCTGTCACCTCAGTAACCTTGGGTGGCTTACAAACTTCATAAAGCACAGGCACAAACATTAAACAGAAATTTGAGTACAGGCCTAAGTCCTAAGATTTACAACCATTTAGGGACCAAAGTTACAACAACAGTAAAGAAAGTAACTTAAGGGCTAATTTTTTTTAACCCTTATGTTTAAAAATAATTTTTTTGTTTAAAAATTTAAAAATTTTAACCATGTCTCTTTTTACCTTTAAGTTAAAAATAAACATGTAACCATGTCTCTTTGTACTGTTGTGTTAAAAAAAATAAACATGTAACTATGTCCCTCTTTACAGTTCTGTTAAAAATAAACGTTTATCTTAACTGTGTCTCTTTTTTTTTTATCCTTAGGTTAAAAGTTAACATCTTTTGTTTTAACTATGTTTCTTTTAACAGTTTTTATACGTAAACCCGCCTACTAGAATCACTTAGGTAAAGTGGGCAGTGTGGAAATTTAATAAAAATGGGGCAGAAGCTTGCTTTTCCATGACTAAGAACTGGCAAGATAAATCTGCTAAATGATGGAAATACCACCACACACTTGGGTCATACGTGATGGACATGTGTAGAAGCCAAAAAAAAAAATATTGGATAAAAATACAAAGGTTGGTTGGAAAAGATGATAAAGCAGCACATTGACTTCAAACCAGAAATATTTTTGGATTTTGCCAGAAACTTATAGTAAAAGGAATGCATTTTTAATCATAACGTGCTAATTGCAGCTGGAATTATATTAACACAAAACTGGAAGAGTGAAGAGATCCCTAGTGATGAGAATGTGATTAGGAAAATATTAGAATGTGCAGAAATGAATAGATTAACCCTGGCTACACAGGAGAAAGAACAAACTGAATATTATATGACATGGGAGCTATTTTATGGATGGTTGGAGAACAAAAACAGAAGTCAGAAATAAATGGAGATCAGTGAAATATAGAAAACATGTTAAGATGTGAAATACGGAAAACATGTTAAGAGCCTGGTTTAGCTCTGCAGACTAAAGCACCATAATTAACATCCAGCTGTCTGCAATTACACCAGTTCGAATCTCCCCAGGCTCAAGGTTGACTCAGCCTTCCATCCTTTCTAAGGTGGGTAAAATGAGGACCCAGTTTGTGGGGGCAATAAGCTGACTTTGTATAAATTCAATAAATAAATAAATAAATAAATATACAAAAGAATGAAGGCTATTGCTTAACGCATTGTAAGCCGCCCTGAGTCTTCGGAGAAGGGCGGCATATAAATCAAAAAAAAAAAAAGATAGAGATGTAAACAGAATGATGATTCTTACCAATATGACTGTTAAGGCTACTGTGTTTAATATTATTATATTCTTATTAGAAGATATGTTAAGAGGGAGAAATGAATAGGTTTATTATGCTTATTATTATTATTATAAGGTTAGAGAATATCAATGTAATGAATACCATAAATTCTGATTGCACGGAGATATTTATACCCAGACGACACACTTCAATGGAAGATGAAATATTCAAATTAAAAATGGTAGAGGACAGGAAGGCCTGGAGGAACGTTGTCCCATGGGGTCGAGATGGGCAGGACATGACTTCGCAACTAACCACCACCACAAAACTTCAGGGCGGGATTTAAAGAGTGCGGAACTCCATCCGAGGATGTGAAGCTAAGTTCTCAGCAGCCTTTCTCCTTGCATTCACACCCCAAGTTGCCTTAAACAAACTGCAGCCTATCGAAGTAAGGTCAAGCTTGGGAGGCTGGCAGAAGAGTCAAGCAAATTAAAAGGGGGGTGCAAGCTAGTTGCAAGCCAGCAAAGGACGGGGAGGCTTGCATGAGCTCAGCGAGGGAACTCCTGGAAGGAGATGCAGCCAGGGCAAGGACTTGCAAAAGACACACACATATATACACAGTCACAACTACGCACTCTTGCCCTTCTCACTTACATTTAGCCTCCTTCCAGTCAGTGGACGTGGTCAAATCCACCTTAGCAGCCATGGCCAAGGGGGCAGCTACAGCCCAGCTCCGGATGCCCTGTGCAAACACCCACCGGCTGGCAGCTTTGCCCAAGGGAACCCCTTGCCTCCCACCCGCCTGGATAGCGATGGGGCGCCCGCCCCACTCCCTCCACAGCCTTCCTAGACTGCCAAGCAACCTCTGCTGCTGCAGGGACAGAAACCCGCCTGGCATGGTTGCAAAGCCTCCAGCGGGCAGCTCTGGTTGGTCCCGGGAAAAGGGCAAAGGGATTTTTCTCCCTTATATATATATATATATGTAACACCTGGTCCTTGGGCAGCAGAGCCAAGGAGGGCGCCGAGTTGCAACAACAGCAGCTGCTGCTGCTCAAGGCACGAGCCCAGCCGCTGTGGCCACGCCCCGCGCTCGGAGCCAAGGTCTTCTGGGAAATGGAGTCTTTGCAAACGCTCCCGAACCACGGCCAGGCTTGACATGACGTCAGCTCAGAAGAGAAGAGAAGATTACTATATATTTTTTTTTAAATTTGATTTCTATGCCGCCCTTCTCCCGAGACTCAGGGCGGCTTACAAGGCGTTAAGCCATAGCCTTCATACTTTTGTATATTTTTATACAAAGTCAGCTTATTGCCCCCACAAACTGGGTCCTCAATTGACCTACCTTAGAAAGGATGGAAGGCTGAGTCCACCTTGAGCGTGGGGAGATTCGAATTTACTAATTGCAGACAGCTGGAGTTAAATTGAGGACCCAGTTTGTGGAGGCAATAAGCTGACTTTGTATAAATATACAGAAGTATGAAGGCTATTGCTTAATGCATTGTAAGCCGCCCTGAGTCTCCGGAGAAGGGCGGCATATAAATCAAATTTTAAAAAAAAAATTACAATGCATTAGTCTGCTGAGCTATCCAGGCTCCAAGCTTATTAGTTCAATTATTATTAGTTCAATTTATATGCCGCCTTTCTCCGAAGATTCAGAGCGGTTTTGGATAGGATAGGATAGGATAGGATAGGATAGGATAGGATAGGATAGGATAGGATAGGATAGGATAGGATAGGATAGGATAGGATAGGATTCTGAACGGAATTGAAAATAATAGGAAAGAGAACATAGAAAATAGAATAGGATTCTGAATAGAATTGAAAATAGAATGGAATGGAATGGAATGGAATAGAATAGAATTTTGAATAGAATTGAAAATAATAGAATAGAGAACAGAACATAGAAAATAGAATAGGATTCTGAATAGAATTGAAAATAGAATAGAATGGAATGGAATGGAATAGAATGGAATGGAATAGAATAGAATAGAATAGAATAGAATAGAATAGAATAGAATAGAATAGAATAGAATAGAATAGAATAGAATAGAATAGAATAGAATAGAATAGAATAGAATAGAACATAGAACATAGAACATAGAACATAGAACATAGAACATAGAACATAGAATAGAAGAGGATTCTGAATAGAATAGAAAAATAGAATAGAATAGAATAGAATAGAATAGAATAGAATAGAATAGAATAGAATAGAATAGAAAATAGAATAGAATAGAATAGAATAGAATAGAATAGAATAGAATAGAAAATATAATAGAATAGGCTTCTGAATAGAATTGAAAATAATAGAACATAGAAAATAGAATAGGATAGGATTCTGAATAGAATAGAAAATAGAATAGAATAGAATAGAATAGAATAGAATAGAATGGAATAGAATAGAGTAGAATGGAATGGAATGGAATGGAATAGAATAGAATAGAATAGAATAGAATAGAATAGAATAGAATAGAATAGAATAGAATAGAATAGAATAGAATAGAATAGAATAGAATAGAAGCCATTATAAATGTATAAAGCCAACATTTATAATTTTGTATAAATTACACAAATTCAATAAATATATTGGAGGGGTTTTTTCATACTCAATTTTGTAAATGAAAGATGTGCTAAAGCAAGCATTGAAGTCCACCCATCTTATAGCAGGCTGATTGGGGAATTCTGGGAGTTAAAAGTCCACTGATCTTCAAGTGGCAAAGTCTGAGAAACAGTGGTGTAGAACAGCAGTCACCAACTGATGGTCTGTGGACCCACTGGTGGTCCTCAAGAAAATTTGGATGGTCTGCAGAAAAATTATTTGCATTTTTTATATTGCACTAAATCAGGGGTCCTCAAACTACGCCCCCTGGGGTAGATACGTGCAATGAACGTTTGTGTTGCTGCACAGAGTCTCCCCCTTCTGGGTCCTTTTGTGTGGGTCAGAGGGGGGCAGAAATTCCGACTTGGGGTCCGCTTCAGCCTCCTGGTGTGGGGCTTTGGGCGAAGGCTGGAGGGAAGTGGTGGCGAAGAGCCGGAGGGCCTCGTTCCAGTGAGACAGCATCATGGCCTGGAACTGGCTGACCAACTCAGCCCGCTGAGCCTCCAGGTGCTGGTACCTGGCCTTGCACTCCCGCAGGTCTTCCCTCTGCTTGGAAAGCCTGTGCTCCTAGTCCTCAGCGAGGTGCTTCTGCTGAGCCTCCTTCTCAGCCAGATCCAATTTGAACTGAGCTGTTTTGCTAATTTTTTCTCATGGGGGCTGCTTAGTTCCAGCAACTGCTTCCTGTTGGAGCCCTAAGGAGCCCAGGTGGGCAGGCGAGGAGTATAGCGAGTAGAGAATGGCAAGGCGCCCCTTGACGTGAGTGACATCGAGTTGGCCACGCCTAACCAGTCACATGACCACTTTGCCACGCCCGCCCAGCCAGTCATTAGGCAGATCATATTAGCGGCCCGCGGGATTTAAAATTATGAATTTAGTGGTCCCTGAGGTCCGAAAGGTTGGTGTAGAAGATGATAGAGCAGGCCCAGTTCACCAATCCTGCTCCGAAATAATGCTGAGAAAAGAGATATACGACTGCCTGTTCCATCCTGGGCTGAGTTGCCCCTTGTTGGCAGTGTCACCGGCAGCTAATTTTAGCAAGGATGTTGACGGAAGCCAAGCTTCTAATTATAGCTGAAAAGCTAATCTTGCTGCTTTCTTTCTTTATATACGATGCTCAGAGCAACAGCATCTTGGCCAAGCGTCGATTTATAACTCCCCCACCCCACAAATAAACTGCAAGGTGCTGTATTGAAAGAAGGTATTAGAAAATAAAAGGATTTTAATTTAACTTAAATCTTTCAGCTTCCTGTTGTTTTTCCAGCCTTTCTACATTAATTGATGAGCATTAAGTGGTAGGTTTCAAAAAAAATTTTTTTACTACCGGTTCTGTGGGCGTGGCTTGGTGGGCGTGGCAGGGGAAGGATACTGTAAAATCTCCATTCCCACCCCACTCCATGGGAATAAAGTAGGAACGTTTGGATGGTTACTGGATAAGTTATTCACTATATCCTAAAAGACATTCTAAAAGCAACTATATTCTGAAGACAGGAAATACCGCCAGCTAGAGAGAATACAGAGTCAACATAACCTCCTTGATACTCTAAGTAACCCCTTAACTTGTCAGAAGAAAAGGAAGCATCCTCATGAAACATAGTCAAGGGTGATTAGGCCAGAGAATAGCACCTGGACGAGAAGCAAATATCAAAAGAAGAATTTGTACTTCAGCCAGTTACAAGAAGAATTATGAGTGTTGGATAAAGATAATGTAAAATCTTAGTAATTAGGAGATGTCAATTAAAAATAACAAATGTATGTTAACCATATATGGAAAAGTTGCTGTGTTAGCAGAATCCTTTGTTTAAGAACTGTATAAAAGGTGTCGTGTAAAAGATGGACCCTTCATTCAGAACTTTCAGATACAACTCTGATTCTGAATCGATTTTGCAAAATAAACCTGACTCTAGCTGCTCTTTGGGATGTCTCTTATATCCTTTCTTCCATAACAGGAAGGTTACTGCAAAATCCCCATTTCCTCCCGATCAGCTGGGACTTGGGAAGCAGAGAAGAGATGGGGGTGGGGCCAGTCAGATTTTTTACTACTGGTTCTCCGAACTACTCAAAATTTCCTCTACCGGTTCACCAGAATTGGTCAGACCCTGCTGAAACCCACCTCTGATGAGCATCCCCCAATAGTCACATGAACAAAATTTGGGCGCTTGGCAACCAAGCATATATTTATGAACAAATTATAGCAAAGTCGGATCTGCTTTACACCCGTGTGATTCATTTAGCAACCGCAGGGATTTGCTCAATGGCAAAAAAAGCCATGAAATCGAGGAAGACTCACTAAGCAATTGCCATGCTTAGCAACAGGAATTATGTTCCCCATTGTGGTTATAAGTCGAGGATTCCCTGTACTCTTTATTTACATTTATTTCCAAATAAATCCAGATCCAATGATGAAGTTGTGCTAAATTATAATCCAAGTTTACAGGACTTCATTTAGGAAGGATGAGCCTGTAACTTTCTCATTATGGTTGAACTATATCCCAGCCTCCATTGTGATTGATGAGGCTGACTGGGAGTTGTAGTTTATTTTTGTCTGGCAGGTTTCTCATCCCTGACTTAAGACATTCATCCTCAGAGTAGCAGAGTGAAACTGAAACCATATGCCAACGAAGGTTTAATTTGCTACTCAATTATTTTACTAAACATTATTATATATCCCAAGTCTTGGAAACCCAATTAAGCATATGCAAATTGTCAAAACGACCCAATAAAGTGTGCAAATTAAAAGCCCAGATGAATGACAAGCAAAAGGAGCGGAAAAAACAGAGGAATTGGCCAAATCAACATATAAATCAAGGACTGGAGCAAAAAAATAGGACTGACAAATCAGCTGATAAAGGAAGAAAGACTGAAGAAAATAAAAGAGAGAAATCAGCAAACGAACAGACAGGAAGCAGACGTGGGAGAAGTGGCAATATAAGAATGTATTGGGAGAAATGTTTGGATTAAATAAGAAAGATAGAGATGAAGTTAAAGAGGTGGTGTGTGGGAAACGAATAAAAAACCGGATAAGAATCGAAGCACTATTGAGGGCAAGAGATGACGGTTAGAAATAATTGCTTTCTAAATATTAAGGTAGCTTGACTGTAAGTTGGAGAAGCAGAAATAAATTAGATAGGGGAAATTTGTTTTTCTATAGAATAAAAGAATAATAGAAAGATTAAAGGCTTATACATGGAGCTCCCCTTGAAGAGGCTCCAACTGGTCCAGAATGCGGTCGCGCAAGTGATTACGGGTGTGACTCAACGCACACATGTGACACCGTGAGTTGCACTGGCTCCCAGTGGTCTTCTGGGTGCAGTTCAAGGTATTGGTTACTACCTTTAAAGCACTCCATGGCCTAGGGCCTGGATACCTACGGGACCGCCTTCTGCCATCAATAGCCCCCCACTGACCAACACGCTCCCACAGAGAGGGGCTCCTCAGGGTGCCGTTGGCTAAACAATGCAGGCTGGTGACCCCCAGGGGGAGAGCCTTCTCTATGGGGGCACCTGCCCTCTGGAATGAACTTCCCCCTGGGATAGGTACAATTCCCAACCTCCGTACCTTGCGCCGGGCCCTAAAGAGACTGGCCTGGCTGACTAAGAACTGGGATGCGCTATTTATAAATTATGTTTTTTTAATGGATAAGGCCAAATTGTTTAATTCTTTTTAACTGGTTTTAATTTTTATATGGTTCTGTTTTATTATGGCTGTGCACTGCCCTGAGTCCTTCGGGAAAAGGGCGGTATAAAAATCTAATAAACTGAAACTGAAACTATAGATGTTAGGCGTTTTTATGTATATTTAAATAATATAAAGAGAATTGTTTAAATTTGATGAATGTGAAAAAGAACACTAATATTGTGGTAAATTGGATCAATATGAATTATGCTCAGATCTAACCTGTTCACACATAATATGGATATATACTTAAAAATTATAAATTATAAAAAAATTTATAAAAATATATATATAAGCCCAGTTATGAAATTAACACCCAGGATTTAACTCTTCTTGCAATCAGCTTTTTCTGCGCATTTGACACCACAGTTATGAACTTCCTTACACTGTTTTAAGTCACCTTTCCCATTGTACAACCTGCTCTTTTAAACCGACCACCCTCAAAAGCATCTCAAAATAAAATGATGCGGGAATCAGATAGTTCCCGTTTCAAAAATAAAAAATTGCATTTAAAAAAAAAATTGTTCTCAAGGCAGTCCCCCATCCAAAAGGGGTGGACTTCAGTTTCCATAATCCAAGAAGGTAGGAGAATAGTTGGGGATGGGCATGGGAGTTGTAGTCCAACCCATTAGAGGAGAGTCGTTTTGGGAAAAGCCGGGAAAGCATTCGATTTTCGCAGTTACGTCTTGCAGCTATGGGTGAAATTGTTACCTATTTTGTGATATTACCCGTATACAAGCTTGGCTAGGTGGCTCAGGGGCTAAGACCCTGAGCTTCTCAATCAGAAAGGTCGGCAGTTCGGCAGTTCGAATCCCTAGTGTGTGAGAAGGGGGTTGGACTAGATGACCTCGAAGATCCCTCGCAGATGTATGCAAATTGACATATGCAATTTGAAAAAAAGGCTGAAAGGAGACAAAGGGGGTAGGACTAGATGACCTCCAGGGACCCTTCCAACTCTGGTACTGGTACTGTTATGCAAATTGACAATATGCAATTTGAAAAAAAGGCTGTAAGGAGAGAAAGTGTTTTACAAAGCTTGGGTGGGGGCAAAAAAATTAAAAACACGGAGAAAAAACAAATGTCAGGACTACAGCGCAATAAATCAAAACTTCCCAAACTAGAGGACAGGGGCAAAAAAACCCCAAAACTTCCGGCTTTCCCCATGAAAAAGGAAAAAGCGGAAATGACGTCACTCTTTAAAAAAAGCCATTTAAAGCGGCGAGGACAGGCTAGAAATCCGGAAAGCCAATGAGAATCATCGAAAGGAAGGAGAGATGGGGGGCCAAATAAAGGCATCTACCTATTGGTCAGGAGCTCTGATGACGTTAGAAAACCCCGTCCCAATAGAAACCCAGCGCGGACTTTTTCCCCCACCCAAACCCCGCCCCCTCCCTTTCTCCATAAGCCTGTCCAAAGGCGCGGGCCAATGACTTGAAGGGCGGGGCCGAGGCGGCGAACCAATCCGCGCGTCGCGGTGGGTGGGGTGGTGGAACGGGAGAAAGGCTGGGCGAGGGAAAGCCCGCCCCTCTTTTTTTTTTTTTTCATTTCAAAGTCTCCCACCAACCAGCCGGAGGGGGCGGGACGGCGGGAGCCAATCGGGCCTCGGGGGCGGGGCGGGAGCATTCTAGCAGGTTCCAGAAGGCGGGGTGGGGGAGGAAAGGCG